>JAQOOF010000819.1:0-17390 GCA_029931835.1 Etheostoma nigrum | reverse complement strand
AGGACTACTAGCCAGTCAGAAGCAGAGTATGAGGGTCCTGACAGTACCTAGGTAAGGACTACTAGCCAGTCAGAAGCAGAGTATGAGGGTCCTGACAGTACCTAGGTAAGGACTACTAGCCAGTCAGGAGCAGAGTATGAGGGCCCTGACAGTACCTAGATAAGGACTACTAGCCAGTCAGAAGCAGAGTATGAGGGCCCTGACAGTACCTAGGTAAGGACTACTAGCCAGTCAGGAGCAGAGTATGAGGGCCCTGACAGTACCTAGGTAAGGACTACTAGCCAGTCAGAAGCAGGGTATGAAGGCCCTGACAGTACCTAGGTAAGGACTACTAGCCAGTCAGGAGCAGAGTATGAGGGCCCTGACAGTACCTAGGTAAGGACTACTAGCCAGTCAGAAGCAGAGTATGAGGGCCCTGACAGTACCTAGGTAAGGACTACTAGCCAGTCAGAAGCAGAGTATGAGGGCCCTGACAGTACCTAGGTAAGGACTACTAGCCAGTCAGAAGCAGAGTATGAGGGCCCTGACAGTACCTAGGTAAGGACTACTAGCCAGTCAGGTTCACATCTTTCATCCACTCACCCAGATCTGCAACTTGATCCTCTTGTCGTTGCGGAAGACCGTCTTCACCTTGAAGTCGATGCCCACGGTGCTGACGAAGGCGGAGGTGAAGGAGTCGTCTGCGTAGCGGAACAGGAAGGACGTCTTTCCCACGCTGCTGTTGCCGATGATCAGCAGCTTGAACATGTAGTCAAAGTTCTGGTCGGCCGCGTCTTTCGGGGACGGCTGCTGCTGGAGCCGCGACTCACTGGAAGCCATCTAGAGAGGGAGCAGAAGAAGAAAACACAGTAAGAACCGAGAGAGTCGAGATTATTGGAGTCTGGATCAACAGAAGTACATTTACAGGATAAAGCCTAGGGGTTAGAGCCCGACCGATATATATACATCAGCGGGCCGATATTAGGCATTTCCCGATGTATCGGCACTTATAATGGCCGATTTATAATAAAAAACATTATAATTACATAAATGATTCTGATAAATGAATACTTAAAAAATAAAATGGACTGTCAACCATGTTATTAGTGTTGGATATTACAAAAACGTGATCATTTTGGCCACTATGACCGTGAAGTAACATTTTCATACCGTTACATCCCTAAAACACACCTTGGACTTTCAGAGACTGGGATGGACATTTTTCACCATTTTGTGACATTTTATAGACAAAATGTGTTTTTATACTGTATGTATGTATGTGTATAATTAACATAATATATATTATGTTAATTTCCAATTGGTTGCGTTTTATTTTATGGCTTTAACATTTTGTTTTGTCTTGCAACAGGTTGATTGTTTGAGATAAAATGAAAATGAAATTAAATAAACCGGCAGATGGATAGATAATGAAACGAATCGTTAGTGTTGCTGTTACGACTCCATTAAGAGATCAAAATGAAGAAGATAAGAGTGAGATAAGAGTTTAGAAAAGCTAACACTTGCTTTTAAATACCGGGAAGCTAAGCCATCTGTCCGTCGTAACCTTTGATCTGAGCGTAATCTCTCCGACAAAAAACATCAAAGCATGGGGGGGAGGGGGGTCTCTCTGTGGTCAGACTGGTCTCCGTGGAGACCGGCTTCCAGAAAGACCCATTAGAGGTCTGAACAGTCTGTTCACAAAGCTTTTAACCGGCCAGATGGACGTCCGCAGAGAGAGAGATACCTATCACACTACCGGGGGGAGGGGGGGGAAGACGGGAGAGGAAACAGGAGAAGGAACGAAACAAGCAGAGAGAAGAGAAACGAGGAGACAGGAGAAAAGAAGGAGAAGAAACAAAGGGAGGAGAAACAAGTCGAGAGACGAGGAGCGGAACCAGCAGACAGGAGAGAGGAAGAGAAACAAGGAGAGGAGAAACGAGGTGAGGAAACAGGAGAGGGGAGAAAAGAAGGAGAAGAAACAAAGAGAGGAGAAACAAGTGGAGAGACGAGGAAACAGCAGACAGGAGAAGGGAAGAGAAACAAGAGATGAAACAGGAGGAGAAACAAGGAGAGGAAACAAGGAAAGGAAACAAGATGAAGAGAGAAAATGAAACAAGAGGAAAGGAAACATGTTGAGTGGAGAGGAAACAAGAGGAGATGCAACAAAACGAGAGAGGAGAGACGAGGAAACAAGTTGAGAGGAGAGAGGGAGAGAAACGGAAAGAGGAGAGTAGAGTCCGAGAGAAAAGAGGAGAGGGGAAGAGAAACCAGGAGAGGAGAGACAAGGTGAAGAAACAACTCGAGAGGAGGGGAAGAGAAACAAGAGATGAAACGGAGAGGAGAAACAAGGAAAAAAGAATGAGGAGAAACAAGAGGAGAGGAGATGAAACAGGAGAGAGGAGAGGAAACAAGAGGAGAGGAGATGAAACAGGAGAGGAAACAAGAGGAGAGGAGATGAAACAGGAGAGAAGAGAGGAGAGGAAACAAGAGGAGAGGAGATGAAACAGGAGAGGAAACAAGAGGAGAGGAGATGAAACAGGAGAGGAGAGAGGAGAGGAAACAAGAGGAGAGGAGATGAAACAGGAGAGGAAACAAGAGGAGAGGAGATGAAACAGGAGAGAAGAGAGGAGAGGAAACAAGAGGAGATGAGAGGAAACAGGAGAGGAGAGAGGAGAGGAAACAAGAGGAGAGGAGATGAAACAGGAGAGAAGAGAGGAGAGGAAACAAGAGGAGAGGAGATGAAACAGGAGAGGAGAGAGGAGATGAAACAGGAGAGGAGAGAGGAGAGGAAACAAGAGGAGAGGAGATGAAACAGGAGAGGAAACAAGAGGAGAGGAGATGAAACAGGAGAGGAGAGAGGAGAGGAAACAAGAGGAGAGGAGATGAAACAGGAGAGGAAACAAGAGGAGAGGAGATGAAACAGGAGAGAAGAGAGGAGAGGAAACAAGAGGAGATGAGAGGAAACAGGAGAGGAGAGAGGAGAGGAAACAAGAGGAGAGGAGATGAAACAGGAGAGAGGAGAGGAAACAAGAGGAGAGGAGATGAAACAGGAGAGAAGAGAGGAGATGAAACAGGAGAGGAGAGAGGAGAGGAAACAAGAGGAGAGGAGATGAAACAGGAGAGGAGAGAGGAGAGGAAACAAGAGGAGAGGAGATGAAACAGGAGAGAAGAGAGGAGAGGAAACAGGAGAGAAGAGAGGAGAGGAAACAAGAGGAGATGAGAGGAAACAGGAGAGGAGAGAGGAGAGGAAACAAGAGGAGAGGAGATGAAACAGGAGAGGAGAGAGGAGAGGAAACAAGAGGAGAGGAGATGAAACAGGAGAGGAAACAAGAGGAGAGGAGATGAAACAGGAGAAAAGAGAGGAGAGGAAACAAGAGGAGATGAGAGGAAACAGGAGAGGAGAGAGGAGAGGAAACAAGAGGAGAGGAGATGAAACAGGAGAGGAAAGAGGAGAGGAAACAAGAGGAGAGGAGATGAAACAGGAGAGAAGAGAGGAGAGGAAACAAGAGGAGAGGAGATAAAACAGGAGAGGAGAGAGGAGATGAAACAGGAGAGGAGAGAGGAGAGGAAACAGGAGAGGAGAGAGGAGAGAAGGAGGGTTGCATGAGTAAAGAAAACCACGAGGACCCTCAGGAACCATTCGTAACAACATATTCAGATCCGTGGTGTTTTGCTCCGGTCCCGAGGAAGCGTCGCGTCGAGAGAGACGTCCCCAGCTCTTAACTTCCTGTCCACAGAGGCGGGATAAACACTTTCCCTGCAAGATGTCTGCCGCCACGGTGTCAGAAACAAGGCAGGCGGGGGCGACTAGCCCCCCCAGTAGGAACGTTTGCCCCATGTGGGCCAAGTCCTGCAGAGACCCGGGTTTGAGTCTGACCCGCGGCCCTTTGCTGCATGGCATCCCCCATCTCCCCCATCTCCCCCATCCCTGTCTATCCACTGTCTCTCATAAAAAGGGGAAAGGCCCCAAAAAATAATCAAAAAAAATTAAAAATAAAGAAATAGGGCAAACGAAAGCCTTTAAAATGATCCTGCCAACATCACCTCTATTAACCCTTATGTTGTCTTCCCGTCAAAATTGAAAATCAACACTTTTTAATCAATGTTTTAACTTTTTCTTACGTTTTTGTCCCTTTTTTCAACACTTTTTTCAATGTTTGTCACTTTTTTTGACGTTTAACACAACGTAAGTTTAGTTTTATAGTTATTTTTGGAATTTATGGTCAATAAACCTCATTTATAGGAAATTATACCTAATGTTTGAGTTAGAAAAGCAGAAATTAGGAATTATTGAGACTAAAATTAAAGGAATGGATGTTGATGATAATCACAGACTGGAATATGTCAACTTTTACTCAATACTATTTCAAAAACACTTCCATTTGTTTTACAATGCTATAAAATTGAATAAGACGCCCCAAAATTAATGAAAGTAGAGATTTGTACTTGGCAAAGAGCGTTGGGTGGAATCAATCATGTTATTTTGGGGAATTAAAAAGAACATTGATATAGGACGACATGAGGACAACATGAAGACAACATGAGGACAACATGAAGACAACATGGGGACAACATGGGGACAACATGAGGACAACATGAGGGCAACATGAGGGCAACATGAGGGCAACATGAGGACAACATGAAGACAACATGAGGACAACATGAAGACAACATGAGGACAACATGAGGACAACATGAGGACAACATGAAGACAACATGAGGACAACATGGGGACAACATGGGGACAACATGAGGGCAACATGAGGGCAACATGAGGGCAACATGAGGGCAACATGAAGACAACATGAAGACAACATGGGGACAACATGGGGACAACATGAGGACAACATGAGGACAACATGAGGACAACATGAGGACAACATGAGGGTTAAACCAACAGCTCCACCAAAACATCACCGCGGTGCGTCCGTTCTGATTGGACAACGTTCAACTTATGCAACTACACATATAACCAAACTGTCAGCTCATCGTCCTGGTGTCAAACATCTGGAAACAGAGCCGTGTTAGAGCCCAGTCGATATATATCGGCCGATATATTGGAATATTGGATTTTTAAATAACCAAATATTCGTATGGGGTTGTTGTTCGGGCAGACCTGTCCCCACTGCTAATAAAACTCTTAACCCTCATGTTGTCCTCGGGTCAAATTTGACCCGTTTTCAGTTTGTTTTGTTTTTTTAAATCACAAAAAATGGGCCTTCGAAATAAGCGCTGAAAATGTCAGCATTAGAAATATCACATAACTTTGGAAAATAGCACCCACAACATTGAAAAAGTGACACAAATGTTGGAAAAAGCGATAATAATGTCTCATGGTTGACGGGAAGACAACACGAGGGTTAAAGGAAACTGTTTTCACACAACAACAACACAGTTACCTTTCACAACGCCACTCCGCTGCAGGGAGAGGCCGTGCCAACCAATCAGAGCCCGGAGCTCTCTAATCTCCCTGAACATGTGACCGAGAAAACCCAAATCACATGATGCCCCTGCTGTGTGAGGGTCTCTGGGGGACCTTTATTGTGTACTTGTGTGGGTTTTCTCGGTCACATGTTCAGGGAGATTAGAGAGCTCCGGGCTCTGATTGGTTGGCACGGCCTCTCCCTGCAGCGGAGTGGCGTTGTGAAAGGTAACTGCGTTGTTGTTGTTGTTGTTGTTGTTGTTCAATGTTTGTCACTTTTTTTGAAGTTTTCAACACTATGTAACACTAACTTATTAACGTTAGTTTAACAGTGATGGCGTTGCATAGTCTGTCCACCAGAGGACGCTCTACAACGTCCCTGTTAGTGATGGCGTTGCATAGTCTGTCCACCAGAGGACGCTCTACAACGTCCCTGTTAGTGATGGCGTTGCATAGTCTGTCCACCAGAGGACGCTCTACAACGTCCCTGTTAGTGATGGCGTTGCGTAGTCTGTCCACCAGAGGACGCTCTACAACGTCCCTGTTAGTGATGGCGTTGCGTAGTCTGTCCACCAGAGGACGCTCTACAACGTCCCTGTTAGTGATGGCGTTGCATAGTCTGTCCACCAGAGGACGCTCTACAACGTCCCTGTTAGTGATGGCGTTGCATAGTCTGTCCACCAGAGGACGCTCTACAACGTCCCTGTTAGTGATGCCGTTACATAGTCTGTCCACCAGAGGACGACACTGATTATTATTTTTGTTAATGTGTTTTTGTTCAAAGGACATTAAGTTTCATATCTTAAGTTTGTATTTTTACACATGTTATTTATCAGAACTTTAATATATTTTGAGTTCTGTTGTGACAATAAAACAAATTATCATATTATTTTAGTGAGAACTCATATCCAGTGAGTTATTTGTAGTTTTTAGAGTTGTTAAAACCTGTTTTTAGTAAACGGTAGAGGCGTGGGACACCCTGAGTAGCATGGACAGCACGGAGCACACGTGACCGGGGTCAGCTCAGGCCTTAACACAGCTGATGGGAAAGCTGGAGTAAGACGAGGGGATAGGTCTATGCTACACAAGTGCCCCCCCCCCCCCAGTTGGTGGAAGACTCAGGCGCACATATTTGGCAAAAGGGGATTATTGTCATTATCGATTAATCTGTGGATTATTTTCTGGATGAATGGATTAGTTGTTTGGTCTTTGAGAACCGGAGGGTCGCTGGTTAAAGTCCACAAGTCCACAAGGCACCACCCCCCCCCCGACATCTCTCCATTAGTGCATGTATAGGTCCTGAGCATGTGTGTGTAATTCAGGCCTGTGTGTAATGTGTGTAATAACAACAGAGTGTAAATTGTAATTTCCCCTTGTGGGACTAATAAAAGGATACACTATTATTAAAATGTCAGAAAATGTTTTTGTTTTTTTTTAAAATGTGGATCAGTGTTTCCCAAAAAGCCCGAGAAGACGTCCTCAAATGTCTTGTTTTGTCCCCATCTCAAAGACATTCAGCTTGCTGTCCCAGAGGAGAGAAGACACTAGAAGATATTCATATTTAACGAGCTGACGTCAGAGAAGTTTATAATCCATCCTTTTTTTCCACTTGCCAAAAAGTGATTGCAGCGTTAACAGTTAAAGGGAAACTACGCCTTTATTTTTTAGCTTAATTTACATTAACTGAACAGCTTTAAGAGTTATTGGAATGGTTATATGACTTTTCGGGTTGAGTCATGCGATATCATCACAATATGATATTCTTGCGATATATTGCAATTTATTACCTTTTTTCCAACTTCTAATTTTTTTCCTAATTTCTAATGACGTTCCCAAAAGGAAACTTATCAACATCTGTTTCATCTAAAAAGAAACATTTCTCTGTTTCTTCATCTCACTTCAATGTTATCGCTGCAGAACGGGACAAACTGTATTATTATTTTTTTGTTATTATTTAATGCAAAATGTGACAAACTGACCAATAACATATATAATAAATAATATATAATATCAGATCAATACTTGGCGCCTGTGTATCAATACAGTATTACCACTGAAAATATCAAGATACTATGCAGTAGTCTGCCTTTTTAGAAGTGCAATACAACCAATAACACAGTTTTTCATGTTATTTTAACACGATATCAGGACATTACTTTCCCATTCAGCTCGTTAAATGTGAATATCTTCTAGTTTCTTCTCTCCTCTGAGACAGTGAGCTCAATATCTTTGAATAGCTCTATTTTCTTTTTTAATTCTTTCTTTTTTGTTTTATTTTTCTCTTTTTTTTACCTGTAGCACTTTGAGATTTATTGATGAAAAGTGCATTATAAATAAAATGTATTATTACTTATTATTATTATTATTATTATTATTATTGTGGACAAAACGAGACATTTGAGGACGTCATGTTGGGCTTTTTGGGGAACACCGACTGCCCAAATACCCTGGAGCTCCTTAAAACCACACTGGAGCATGAAGAGCTCCAGTAAAGGTAATAAAAATAAAAGTCCCTCCGCTGGCACGGTTACCACACCGGGGGGGGGGGGCTGCAGGAAGTGACCCGTATTGATTAGCTGGCAGCTGCCACATCGGTTATTTCATTAGGGGAAAAGACTGAAGCACAAACACAGCCCGGCGATAAGAAACTACGACATTAGTTTCATCCCTTAAGTGGAAAACGGCTAATTTATTACACTGTGAGGGACAAAAACCGCCGCTGGTATCACTCAGGGAGGAGAAAGGAAACGGAACTTTTTGGGACGTTCTAAAACGCTTAACGTGGTTTAATGTACCTAAACACCGATCAATCATCACCATATTTACCGTGGCCATATCTGGTCATAAACACTTAAACCTGTCAAAAAAACTAAACTGAAATCCAACGATTATAGAAGTTATCTCACGGTAACTTCTCCATTGGTGTCTATGGCGAGGAAAAAGCTTAACGTGGTTTAATGGACCTAAAAAACGATCAATCATCACCATATTTCTCTCACATATTGCTCCTCATAACCTGTAAAAACTGTCAAAAAATCGGACCCAAAGTCCTGTTATTATGGACGGTAGCTGACATTAAGCGTGTCTGCTTCATTAAGGGATATTGTAAGGAAAAGGCTTAACGTGGCTTAATGTACCTAAACAACTCAGTTATCACCATATTTTGGGTCCGATTTTTTGACAGTTTTTACTGGTTATGAGGAGCAATATGTGAGAGAAATATGGAGATAATTGATCGATGTTTAGGTCCATTAAACCACGTTAAGCCTTTACCTCGCCATAGACACCAATGGAGAAGTTACCGTGAGATAACTTCTATAATCGTTGGATTTCAAGTTTAGTTTTTTTTGACAAGTTTAAGTGTTTATGACAAGATATGGCCACGGTAAATATGGTGATGATTGATCGGTGTTTAGGTACATTAAACCACGTTAAGCTTTTTCACGTTACGCGTGTTAGAGCGTCCCAACTTTCTGACTCCGGGTGAAGAGGTAATTAACGTTAATTAGCACACGGTGGGGTTTTTTTTTAATGAAGCGTGAAGCAGAAAGAGACATTTGAAACTTACCTTTATTGAAAGAAAACACCCGTCCGACCGACGTTAGTAGTGCCGGGGTTTAGCTTCCTTATTGCCAAACGGTCAGCGTAACCGGGGGGATAAAGTACCAGGTAGCACCTGAACGTCTCGTTTCTGCTGGGGCACGAGCACCAGCGGCCGCCCGGCTCTGCTCTGCTCTCCTTCCCTCGACAGGACACTTTTTTCCCGGTTCTTCGTTCGCGCTGTACGCGGAGCAGCTCCCGGGTCTCGGTGGTGCGGCTGACGCTGGAGAAGCTGCGTCAGGGCGAAGCGTACACAGCTCGAGGGCTGTGTGCGCAGGGCGTGCGCACGTGAGCGCGCGGACACCAGATCAAAACGCACACACCCCTCGAGGAACGAGACGACGATCCAAAACAAACGTTTAACAACACACCGAACGCGCAGGGCAACCGTTAGCGTTGGGTATCGTTTCGATTTTTTCGATTCGATTCCGATGCGGTTCTTTTGAAACGATTCTGATTCCTAAACTGATTCTTGAAAAAATTAAAAAATTACATTTAATGTCGGAACTTGGCGGATCCAAATAATCCTCACTTTGTTGTTTGTTTGTAAAGGAGTTTTTTACCCTTAAGCTTCAGCCCTTTTACACCTTTTTCGGTCCTATTTTTGTTTGTTTTTGTTTTGTTTATTTTAACCCTCGTGTTGTCTTCCCATCGACCTGCAACTCTGTGTTTTTCCGGGTTGAAATTTCAACATTTTGTTATTTTACTACACTTCTCTTGACATTTTAATCAATTTTATTCCAATTCTTTGTCTCTTTTTGGGTTATATTTTTAATAATGTTTTTGGCAATGTTGTTTTTTGTCCCTTTATCACATTATTTTGGTCACTTTTTTCAGCATCTTTAAAGATAAATGGTTTTGTCGATTTTTTTTTTCCCTGCGTTTTTGTAGCTCTTTCCAACATTTGCCACTTTTTCAACGTTCTTTTGTCATAGTTCTGATATAGAAAGTTTTTTGCAATTCGGTCAAATTTGAGTTTTCCTGACGTTTTTTGAAGATTATCCTGTTGTTCATGTTACTTTTTCTGGGTTTTTTTTTCTAAGTTTTTCCACATTCTATTATCAATTTCTCTTTACATGCTATAAAATTGAATAAAACACCCAAAAGACACCCATATTTCTGATATAGAAACTTTTTTAACCCTCGTGTTGTCTTCCCGTCAAAATTGAAAATCAACACCTTTGTTGACACTTTTTCTTACGTTTTTGTACCTTTTTTCAACACTTTTGACATTTTTTTGAATGTTTGTCACTATTTTTTGACGTATTCAACACTAAGTAACACTAACTTATTAACTTTAGTTTTACAGTTATTTTTGGAATTATTTAGAATTATTTTTAGTGTCCTGAACAAACCCGCTGTGTTTAAAGGTCCCGTGACATGATGCTCTTTGGATGCTTTTATATAGACCTTAGTGGTCCCCTAATACTGTATCTGAAGTCTCTTTTATATAGACCTTAGTGGTCCCCTAATACTGTATCTGAAGTCTCTTTTATATAGACCTTAGTGGTCCCTAATACTGTATCTGAAGTCTCTTTTATATAGACCTTAGTGGTCCCCTAATACTGTATCTGAAGTCTCTTTTATATAGACCTTAGTGGTCCCTAATACTGTATCTGAAGTCTCTTTTATATAGACCTTAGTGGTCCCCTAATACTGTATCTGAAGTCTCTTTTATATAGACCTTAGTGGTCCCCTAATACTGTATCTGAAGTCTCTTTTATATAGACCTTAGTGGTCCATAATACTGTATCTGAAGTCTCTTTTATATAGACCTTAGTGGTCCCTAATACTGTATCTGAAGTCTATTTTATATAGACCTTAGTGGTCCCTAATACTGTATCTGAAGTCTCTTTTATATAGACCTTAGTGGTCCCCTAATACTGTATCTGAAGTCTCTTTATATAGACCTTAGTGGTCCCTAATACTGTATCTGAAGTCTCTTTTATATAGACCTTAGTGGTCCCCTAATACTGTATCTGAAGTCTCTTTATATAGACCTTAGTGGTCCCTAATACTGTATCTGAAGTCTCTTTTATATAGACCTTAGTGGTCCCCTAATACTGTATCTGAAGTCTCTTTATACAGACCTTAGTGGTCCCTAATACTGTATCTGAAGTCTCTTTTATATAGACCTTAGTGGTCCCTAATACTGTATCTGAAGTCTCTTTATATAGACCTTAGTGGTCCCTAATACTGTATCTGAAGTCTCTTTATATAGACCTTAGTGGTCCCTAATACTGTATCTGAAGTCTCTTTATATAGACCTTAGTGGTCCCTAATACTGTATCTGAAGTCTCTTTTATATAGACCTTAGTGGTCCCCTAATACTGGATCTGAAGTCTCTTTATATAGACCTTAGTGGTCCCTAATACTGTATCTGAAGTCTCTTTATATAGACCTTAGTGGTCCCTAATACTATATCTGAAGTCTCTTTTATATAGACCTTAGTGGTCCCTAATACTGTATCTGAAGTCTCTTTTATATAGACCTTAGTGGTCCCTAATACTGTATCTGAAGTCTCTTTTATATAGACCTTAGTGGTCCCTAATACTGTATCTGAAGTCTCTTTTATATAGACCTTAGTGGTCCCCTAATACTGTATCTGAAGTCTCTTTTATATAGACCTTAGTGGTCCCTAATACTGTATCTGAAGTCTCTTTTATATAGACCTTAGTGGTCCCTAATACTGTATCTGAAGTCTCTTTTATATAGACCTTAGTGGTCCCCTAATACTGTATCTGAAGTCTCTTTATATAGACCTTAGTGGTCCCTAATACTGTATCTGAAGTCTCTTTTATATAGACCTTAGTGGTCCCCTAATACTGTATCTGAAGTCTCTTTTATATAGACCTTAGTGGTCCCTAATACTGTATCTGAAGTCTCTTTTATATAGACCTTAGTGGTCCCCTAATACTGTATCTGAAGTCTCTTTTATATAGACCTTAGTGGTCCCCTAATACTGTATCTGAAGTCTCTTTTATATAGACCTTAGTGGTCCCTAATACTGTATCTGAAGTCTCTTTTATATAGACCTTAGTGGTCCCTAATACTGTATCTGAAGTCTATTTTATATAGACCTTAGTGGTCCCTAATACTGTATCTGAAGTCTCTTTTATATAGACCTTAGTGGTCCCCTAATACTGTATCTGAAGTCTCTTTATATAGACCTTAGTGGTCCCTAATACTGTATCTGAAGTCTCTTTTATATAGACCTTAGTGGTCCCCTAATACTGTATCTGAAGTCTCTTTATATAGACCTTAGTGGTCCCTAATACTGTATCTGAAGTCTCTTTTATATAGACCTTAGTGGTCCCCTAATACTGTATCTGAAGTCTCTTTATATAGACCTTAGTGGTCCCTAATACTGTATCTGAAGTCTCTTTTATATAGACCTTAGTGGTCCCTAATACTGTATCTGAAGTCTCTTTATATAGACCTTAGTGGTCCCTAATACTGTATCTGAAGTCTCTTTATATAGACCTTAGTGGTCCCTAATACTGTATCTGAAGTCTCTTTATATAGACCTTAGTGGTCCCTAATACTGTATCTGAAGTCTCTTTTATATAGACCTTAGTGGTCCCCTAATACTGGATCTGAAGTCTCTTTATATAGACCTTAGTGGTCCCTAATACTGTATCTGAAGTCTCTTTATATAGACCTTAGTGGTCCCTAATACTATATCTGAAGTCTCTTTTATATAGACCTTAGTGGTCCCTAATACTGTATCTGAAGTCTCTTTTATATAGACCTTAGTGGTCCCTAATACTGTATCTGAAGTCTCTTTTATATAGACCTTAGTGGTCCCTAATACTGTATCTGAAGTCTCTTTTATATAGACCTTAGTGGTCCCCTAATACTGTATCTGAAGTCTCTTTTATATAGACCTTAGTGGTCCCCTAATACTGTATCTGAAGTCTCTTTTATATAGACCTTAGTGGTCCCTAATACTGTATCTGAAGTCTCTTTTATATAGACCTTAGTGGTCCCTAATACTGTATCTGAAGTCTCTTTTATATAGACCTTAGTGGTCCCCTAATACTGTATCTGAAGTCTCTTTTATATAGACCTTAGTGGTCCCCTAATACTGTATCTGAAGTCTCTTTTATATAGACCTTAGTGGTCCCTAATACTGTATCTGAAGTCTCTTTTATATAGACCTTAGTGGTCCCTAATACTGTATCTGAAGTCTATTTTATATAGACCTTAGTGGTCCCTAATACTGTATCTGAAGTCTCTTTTATATAGACCTTAGTGGTCCCCTAATACTGTATCTGAAGTCTCTTTATATAGACCTTAGTGGTCCCTAATACTGTATCTGAAGTCTCTTTTATATAGACCTTAGTGGTCCCCTAATACTGTATCTGAAGTCTCTTTATATAGACCTTAGTGGTCCCTAATACTGTATCTGAAGTCTCTTTATATAGACCTTAGTGGTCCCTAATACTGTATCTGAAGTCTCTTTATATAGACCTTAGTGGTCCCCTAATACTGTATCTGAAGTCTCTTTATATAGACCTTAGTGGTCCCCTAATACTGTATCTGAAGTCTCTTTTATATAGACCTTAGTGGTCCCTAATACTGTATCTGAAGTCTCTTTATATAGACCTTAGTGGTCCCTAATACTGTATCTGAAGTCTCTTTATATAGACCTTAGTGGTCCCTAATACTGTATCTGAAGTCTCTTTTATATAGACCTTAGTGGTCCCTGATACTGTATCTGAAGTCTCTTTTATATAGACCTTAGTGGTCCCTAATACTGTATCTGAAGTCTCTTTTATATAGACCTTAGTGGTCCCTAATACTGTATCTGAAGTCTCTTTATATAGACCTTAGTGGTCCCTAATACTGTATCTGAAGTCTCTTTATATAGACCTTAGTGGTCCCCTAATACTGTATCTGAAGTCTCTTTATATAGACCTTAGTGGTCCCTAATACTGTATCTGAAGTCTCTTTTATATAGACCTTAGTGGTCCCTAATACTGTATCTGAACTCTCTTTTATATAGACCTTAGTGGTCCCTAATACTGTATCTGAAGTCTCTTTATATAGACCTTAGTGGTCCCTAATACTGTATCTGAAGTCTCTTTTATATAGACCTTAGTGGTCCCCTAATACTGTATCTGAAGTCTCTTTTATATAGACCTTAGTGGTCCCTAATACTGTATCTGAAGTCTCTTTTATATAGACCTTAGTGGTCCCTAATACTGTATCTGAAGTCTCTTTTATATAGACCTTAGTGGTCCCTAATACTGTATCTGAAGTCTCTTTTATATAGACCTTAGTGGTCCCCTAATACTGTATCTGAAGTCTCTTTATATAGACCTTAGTGGTCCCTAATACTGTATCTGAAGTCTCTTTTATATAGACCTTAGTGGTCCCTAATACTGTATCTGAAGTCTCTTTTATATAGACCTTAGTGGTCCCCTAATACTGTATCTGAAGTCTCTTTATATAGACCTTAGTGGTCCCTAATACTGTATCTGAAGTCTCTTTTATATAGACCTTAGTGGTCCCCTAATATTGTATCTGAAGTCTCTTTTATATAGACCTTAGTGGTCCCTGATACTGTATCTGAAGTCTCTTTTATATAGACCTTAGTGGTCCCTAATACTGTATCTGAAGTCTCTTTTATATAGACCTTAGTGGTCCCCTAATACTGTATCTGAAGTCTCTTTATATAGACCTTAGTGGTCCCCTAATACTGTATCTGAAGTCTCTTTTATATAGACCTTAGTGGTCCCCTAATACTGTATCTGAAGTCTCTTTATATAGACCTTAGTGGTCCCTAATACTGTATCTGAAGTCTCTTTATATAGACCTTAGTGGTCCCTAATACTGTATCTGAAGTCTCTTTTATATAGACCTTAGTGGTCCCTGATACTGTATCTGAAGTCTCTTTTATATAGACCTTAGTGGTCCCTAATACTGTATCTGAAGTCTCTTTTATATAGACCTTAGTGGTCCCTAATACTGTATCTGAAGTCTCTTTATATAGACCTTAGTGGTCCCTAATACTGTATCTGAAGTCTCTTTATATAGACCTTAGTGGTCCCCTAATACTGTATCTGAAGTCTCTTTATATAGACCTTAGTGGTCCCTAATACTGTATCTGAAGTCTCTTTTATATAGACCTTAGTGGTCCCTAATACTGTATCTGAACTCTCTTTTATATAGACCTTAGTGGTCCCCTAATACTGTATCTGAACTCTCTTTTATATAGACCTTAGTGGTCCCTAATACTGTATCTGAAGTCTCTTTATATAGACCTTAGTGGTCCCTAATACTGTATCTGAAGTCTCTTTTATATAGACCTTAGTGGTCCCCTAATACTGTATCTGAAGTCTCTTTATATAGACCTTAGTGGTCCCCTAATACTGTATCTGAAGTCTCTTTTATATAGACCTTAGTGGTCCCCTAATACTGTATCTGAAGTCTCTTTTATATAGACCTTAGTGGTCCCTAATACTGTATCTGAAGTCTCTTTTATATAGACCTTAGTGGTCCCTAATACTGTATCTGAAGTCTATTTTATATAGACCTTAGTGGTCCCTAATACTGTATCTGAAGTCTCTTTTATATAGACCTTAGTGGTCCCCTAATACTGTATCTGAAGTCTCTTTATATAGACCTTAGTGGTCCCTAATACTGTATCTGAAGTCTCTTTATATAGACCTTAGTGGTCCCTAATACTGTATCTGAAGTCTCTTTATATAGACCTTAGTGGTCCCCTAATACTGTATCTGAAGTCTCTTTATATAGACCTTAGTGGTCCCCTAATACTGTATCTGAAGTCTCTTTTATATAGACCTTAGTGGTCCCTAATACTGTATCTGAAGTCTCTTTTATATAGACCTTAGTGGTCCCCTAATACTGTATCTGAAGTCTCTTTTATATAGACCTTAGTGGTCCCTGATACTGTATCTGAAGTCTCTTTTATATAGACCTTAGTGGTCCCTAATACTGTATCTGAAGTCTCTTTTATATAGACCTTAGTGGTCCCCTAATACTGTATCTGAAGTCTCTTTATATAGACCTTAGTGGTCCCCTAATACTGTATCTGAAGTCTCTTTTATATAGACCTTAGTGGTCCCCTAATACTGTATCTGAAGTCTCTTTATATAGACCTTAGTGGTCCCTAATACTGTATCTGAAGTCTCTTTTATATAGACCTTAGTGGTCCCTGATACTGTATCTGAAGTCTCTTTTATATAGACCTTAGTGGTCCCTAATACTGTATCTCATGTCTCTTTTATATAGACCTTAGTGGTCCCCTAATACTGTATCTGAAGTCTCTTTATATAGACCTTAGTGGTCCCTAATACTGTATCTGAAGTCTCTTTATATAGACCTTAGTGGTCCCTAATACTGTATCTGAAGTCTCTTTATATAGACCTTAGTGGTCCCCTAATACTGTATCTGAAGTCTCTTTATATAGACCTTAGTGGTCCCTAATACTGTATCTGAAGTCTCTTTTATATAGACCTTAGTGGTCCCTAATACTGTATCTGAAGTCTCTTTTATATAGACCTTAGTGGTCCCTAATACTGTATCTGAACTCTCTTTTATATAGACCTTAGTGGTCCCTAATACTGTATCTGAAGTCTCTTTTATATAGACCTTAGTGGTCCCCTAATACTGTATCTGAAGTCTCTTTTATATAGACCTTAGTGGTCCCTAATACTGTATCTGAAGTCTCTTTTATATAGACCTTAGTGGTCCCTAATACTGTATCTGAAGTCTCTTTTATATAGACCTTAGTGGTCCCTAATACTGTATCTGAAGTCTCTTTTATATAGACCTTAGTGGTCCCCTAATACTGTATCTGAAGTCTCTTTATATAGACCTTAGTGGTCCCCTAATACTGTATCTGAAGTCTCTTTTATATAGACCTTAGTGGTCCCTAATACTGTATCTGAAGTCTCTTTTATATAGACCTTAGTGGTCCCTAATACTGTATCTGAAGTCTCTTTTATATAGACCTTAGTGGTCCCCTAATACTGTATCTGAAGTCTCTTTTATATAGACCTTAGTGGTCCCTAATACTGTATCTGAAGTCTCTTTTATATAGACCTTAGTGGTCCCTAATACTGTATCTGAAGTCTCTTTTATATAGACCTTAGTGGTCCCTAATACTGTATCTGAAGTCTCTTTTATATAGACCTTAGTGGTCCCTAATACTGTATCTGAAGTCTCTTTTATATAGACCTTAGTGGTCCCTAATACTGTATCTGAAGTCTCTTTTATATAGACCTTAGTGGTCCCTAATACTGTATCTGAAGTCTCTTTTATATAGACCTTAGTGGTCCCTAATACTGTATCTGAAGTCTCTTTTATATAGACCTTAGTGGTCCCTAATACTGTATCTGAAGTCTCTTTATATAGACCT
>JAQOOF010000818.1:0-17394 GCA_029931835.1 Etheostoma nigrum | reverse complement strand
AAACGCACGTTTTTGGCATGGAGAAGTGTGTTTAACAGCTTCTATTAAGAAACTAATGTAATATTGTTGAAATGACAGATAAAAGGTAAAAACATCACAAAAAACATCAGAAGAGGCCGAAACACACGTTTCTAGCATGGAGAAGTGGGTTTAACAGCTTCTATTAAGAAACTAATGTAAACCTGTTGAAATGACAGAAAAAATGATAAAACATCACAAAAACATCAGAAGAGGCCAAAACTCACGTTTCCAGCATGGAGATGTGTGTTTAACAGCTTCTGTTAAGAAACTAATGTAATCCTCTTGAAATGACAGAAACAAGGTGAAAACATCACAAAAACATCAGAAGAGGCCGAAACGCACGTTTCTGGCATGGAGAAGTGTGTTTAACAGCTTCTATTAAGAAACTAATGTAATATTGTTGAAATGACAGAAACAAGGTGAAAACATCACAAAAACATCAGAAGAGGCCGAAACGCACGTTTCTGGCATGGAGAAGTGTGTTTAACAGCTTCTATTAAGAAACTAATGTAATATTGTTGAAATGACAGAAACAAGGTAAAAACATCACAAAAACATCAGAAGAGGCCGAAACACACGTTTCTGGCATGGAGAAGTGTGTTTAACAGCTTCTATTAAGAAACTAATGTAATCCTGTTGAAATGACAGAAACAAGGTAAAAACATCACAAAAACATCAGAAGAGGCCGAAACGCACGTTTCTGGCATGGAGAAGTGTGTTTAACAGCTTCTATTAAGAAACTAATGTAATCCTGTTGAAATGACAGAAACAAGGTGAAAACATCACAAAAACATCAGAAGAGGCCGAAACGCACGTTTCTGGCATGGAGAAGTGTGTTTAACAGCTTCTATTAAGAAACTAATGTAATCCTCTTGAAATGACAGAAACAAGGTGAAAACATCACAAAAACATCAGAAGAGGCCGAAACGCACGTTTCTGGCATGGAGAAGTGTGTTTAACAGCTTCTATTAAGAAACTAATGTAATATTGTTGAAATGACAGAAACAAGGTAAAAACATCACAAAAACATCAGAAGAGGCCGAAACACACGTTTCTAGCATGGAGAAGTGTGTTTAACAGCTTCTATTAAGAAACTAATGTAATATTGTTGAAATGACAGAAACAAGGTGAAAACATCACAAAAACATCAGAAGAGGCCGAAACGCACGTTTCTGGCATGGAGAAGTGTGTTTAACAGCTTCTATTAAGAAACTAATGTAATCCTCTTGAAATGACAGAAACAAGGTAAAAACATCACAAAAACATCAGAAGAGGCCGAAACGCACGTTTCTGGCATGGAGAAGTGTGTTTAACAGCTTCTATTAAGAAACTAATGTAATATTGTTGAAATGACAGAAACAAGGTAAAAACATCACAAAAACATCAGAAGAGGCCGAAACGCACGTTTCTGGCATGGAGAAGTGTGTTTAACAGCTTCTATTAAGAAACTAATGTAATCCTCTTGAAATGACAGAAACAAGGTGAAAACATCACAAAAACATCAGAAGAGGCCGAAACGGACGTTTCTGGCATGGAGAAGTGTGTTTAACAGCTTCGATTAAGAAACTACTGTAATATTGTTGAAATGACAGAAACAAGGTAAAAACATCACAAAAACATTAGAAGAGGCCGAAACACACGTTTCTGGCATGGAGAAGTGTGTTTAACAGCTTCTATTAAGAAACTAATGTAATCCTGTTGAAATGACAGAAAAGGTGAAAACATCACAAAAACATCAGAAGAGGCCGAAACGGACGTTTCTGGCAAGGAGAAGTGTGTTTAACAGCTTCGATTAAGAAACTAATGTAATATTGTTGAAATGACAGAAACAAGGTGAAAACATCACAAAAACATCAGAAGAGGCCGAAACGCACGTTTTTGGCATGGAGAAGTGTGTTTAACAGCTTCTATTAAGAAACTAATGTAATATTGTTGAAATGACAGATAAAAGGTAAAAACATCACAAAAACATCAGAAGAGGCCGAAACGCACGTTTCTGGCATGGAGAAGTGTGTTTAACAGCTTCTATTAAGAAACTAATGTAATCCTCTTGAAATGACAGAAACAAGGTAAAAACATCACAAAAACATCAGAAGAGGCCGACACGCACGTTTCTGGCATGGAGAAGTGTGTTTAACAGCTTCTATTAAGAAACTAATGTAATCCTCTTGAAATGACAGAAACAAGGTAAAAACATCACAAAAACATCAGAAGAGGCCGAAACGCACGTTTCTGGCATGGAGAAGTGTGTTTAACAGCTTCTATTAAGAAACTAATGTAAACCTGTTGAAATGACAGAAAAAATGATAAAACATCACAAAAACATCAGAAGAGGCCAAAACTCACGTTTCCAGCATGGAGATGTGTGTTTACAGCTTCTGTTAAGAAACTAATGTAATCCTCTTGAAATGACAGAAACAAGGTGAAAACATCACAAAAACATCAGAAGAGGCCGAAACGCACGTTTCTGGCATGGAGAAGTGTGTTTAACAGCTTCTATTAAGAAACTAATGTAATCCTCTTGAAATGACAGAAACAAGGTGAAAACATCACAAAAACATCAGAAGAGGCCGAAACGCACGTTTCTGGAATGGAGAAGTGTGTTTAACAGCTTCTATTAAGAAACTAATGTAATATTGTTGATATGACAGAAACAAGGTAAAAACATCACAAAAACAATAGAAGAGGCCGAAACACACGTTTCTGGCATGGAGAAGTGTGTTTAACAGCTTCTATTAAGAAACTAATGTAATATTGTTGTAATGACAGAAACAAGGTAAAAACATCACAAAAACATCAGAAGAGGCCGAAACACACGTTTCTAGCATGGAGAAGTGTGTTTAACAGCTTCTATTAAGAAACTAATGTAATCCTGTTGAAATGACAGAAACAAGGGGAAAACATCACAAAAACATCAGAAGAGGCCGAAACGCACGTTTCTGGCATGGAGAAGTGTGTTTAACAGCTTCTATTAAGAAACTAATGTAATCCTCTTGAAATGACAGAAACAAGGTAAAAACATCACAAAAACATCAGAAGAGGCCGAAACGCACGTTTCTGGCATGGAGAAGTGTGTTTAACAGCTTCTATTAAGAAACTAATGTAATCCTCTTGAAATGACAGAAACAAGGTGAAAACATCAACAAAAACATCAGAAGAGGCCGAAACGCACATTTCTGGCATGGAGAAGTGTGTTTAACAGCTTCTATTAAGAAACTAATGTAATCCTGTTGAAATGACAGAAACAAGGGGAAAACATCACAAAAACATCAGAAGAGGCCGAAACGCACGTTTCTGGCATGGAGAAGTGTGTTTAACAGCTTCTATTAAGAAACTAATGTAATCCTCTTGAAATGACAGAAACAAGGTAAAAACATCACAAAAACATCAGAAGAGGCCGAAACGCACGTTTCTGGCATGGAGAAGTGTGTTTAACAGCTTCTATTAAGAAACTAATGTAATCCTCTTGAAATGACAGAAACAAGGTGAAAACATCAACAAAAACATCAGAAGAGGCCGAAACGCACATTTCTGGCATGGAGAAGTGTGTTTAACAGCTTCTATTAACAAACTAATGTAATATTGTTGAAATGACAGAAACAAGGTGAAAACATCACAAAAACATCAGAAGAGGCCGAAACGCACGTTTGTGGCATGGAGAAGTGTTTTTAAAAGCTTCTATTAAGAACCTAATGTAATCCTCTTGAAATGACAGAAACAAGGTGAAAACATCACAAAAACATCAGAAGAGGCCGAAACGCACGTTTCTGGCATGGAGAAGTGTGTTTAACAGCTTCTATTAAGAAAATAATGTAATCCTCTTGAAATGACAGAAACAAGGTAAAAACATCACAAAAACATCAGAAGAGGCCGAAACGCACGTTTCTAGCATGGAGAAGTGTGTTTAACAGCTTCTATTAAGAAACTAATGTAATCCTCTTGAAATGACAGAAACAAGGTAAAAACATCACAAAAACATCAGAAGAGGCCGAAACGCACGTTTCTGGCATGGAGAAGTGTGTTTAACAGCTTCTATTAAGAAACTAATGTAATACCTGTTGAAATGACAGAAACAAGGTTAAAACATCACAAAAACATCAGAAGAGGCCGAAACGCACGTTTCCAGCATGGAGATGTGTGTTTAACAGCTTCTGTTAAGAAACTAATGTAATCCTGTTGAAATGACAGAAACAAGGTGAAAACATCACAAAAACATCAGAAGAGGCCGAAACGCACGTTTCTGGCATGGAGAAGTGTGTTTAACAGCTTCTATTAAGAAACTAATGTAATCCTGTTGAAATGACAGAAACAAGGTGAAAACATCACAAAAACATCAGAAGAGGCCGAAACGCACGTTTCTGGCATGGAGAAGTGTGTTTAACAGCTTCTATTAAGAAACTAATGTAATCCTGTTGAAATGACAGAAACAAGGTGAAAACATCACAAAAACATCAGAAGAGGCCGAAACGCACGTTTCTGGCATGGAGAAGTGTGTTTAACAGCTTCTATTAAGAAACTAATGTAATCCTGTTGAAATGACAGAAACAAGGTGAAAACATCACAAAAACATCAGAAGAGGCCGAAACGCACGTTTCTGGCATGGAGAAGTGTGTTTAACAGCTTCTATTAAGAAACTAATGTAATCCTCTTGAAATGACAGAAACAAGGTAAAAACATCACAAAAACATCAGAAGAGGCCGAAACGCACGTTTCTGGCATGGAGAAGTGTGTTTAACAGCTTCTATTAAGAAACTAATGTAATCCTGTTGAAATGACAGAAACAAGGTAAAAACATCACAAAAACATCAGAAGAGGCCGAAACGCACGTTTCTGGCATGGAGAAGTGTGTTTAACAGCTTCTATTAAGAAACTAATGTAATCCTGTTGAAATGACAGAAACAAGGTTAAAACATCACAAAAACATCAGAAGAGGCCGAAACGCACGTTTCCAGCATGGAGATGTGTGTTTAACAGCTTCTGTTAAGAAACTAATGTAATCCTCTTGAAATGACAGAAACAAGGTGAAAACATCACAAAAACATCAGAAGAGGCCGAAACGCACGTTTCTAGCATGGAGAAGTGTGTTTAACAGCTTCTATTAAGAAACTAATGTAATCCTGTTGAAATGACAGAAACAAGGTGAAAACATCACAAAAACATCAGAAGAGGCCGAAACGCACGTTTCTGGCATGGAGAAGTGTGTTTAACAGCTTCTATTAAGAAACTAATGTAATACTGTTGTAATGACAGAAACAAGGTAAAAACATCACAAAAACATCAGAAGAGGCCGAAACACACGTTTCTAGCATGGAGAAGTGTGTTTAACAGCTTCTATTAAGAAACTAATGTAATCCTGTTGAAATGACAGAAACAAGGTGAAAACATCACAAAAACATCAGAAGAGGCCGAAACGCACGTTTCTAGCATGGAGAAGTGTGTTTAACAGCTTCTATTAAGAAACTAATGTAATCCTGTTGAAATGACAGAAACAAGGTTAAAACATCACAAAAACATCAGAAGAGGCCGAAACGCACGTTTCTAGCATGGAGAAGTGTGTTTAACAGCTTCTATTAAGAAACTAATGTAATCCTGTTGAAATGACAGAAACAAGGTGAAAACATCACAAAAACATCAGAAGAGGCCGAAACGCACGTTTCTGGCATGGAGAAGTGTGTTTAACAGCTTCTGTTAAGAAACTAATGTAATCCTGTTGAAATGACAGAAACAAGGTGAAAACATCACAAAAACATCAGAAGAGGCCGAAACGCACGTTTCTGGCATGGAGAAGTGTGTTTAACAGCTTCTGTTAAGAAACTAATGTAATCCTGTTGAAATGACAGAAACAAGGTTAAAACATCACAAAAACATCAGAAGAGGCCGAAACGCACGTTTCTAGCATGGAGAAGTGTGTTTAACAGCTTCTATTAAGAAACTAATGTAATCCTGTTGAAATGACAGAAACAAGGTTAAAACATCACAAAAACATCAGAAGAGGCCGAAACGCACGTTTCTAGCATGGAGAAGTGTGTTTAACAGCTTCTGTTAAGAAACTAATGTAATCCTGTTGAAATGACAGAAACAAGGTTAAAACATCACAAAAACATCAGAAGAGGCCGAAACGCACGTTTCTAGCATGGAGAAGTGTGTTTAACAGCTTCTATTAAGAAACTAATGTAATCCTGTTGAAATGACAGAAACAAGGTTAAAACATCACAAAAACATCAGAAGAGGCCGAAACGCACGTTTCCAGCATGGAGATGTGTGTTTAACAGCTTCTGTTAAGAAACTAATGTAATCCTGTTGAAATGACAGAAACAAGGTTAAAACATCACAAAAACATCACAAAAACATCAGAAGAGGCCGAAACGCACGTTTCCAGCATGGAGATGTGTGTTTAACAGCTTCTGTTAAGAAACTAATGTAATCCTGTTGAAATGACAGAAACAAGGTTAAAACATCACAAAAACATCAGAAGAGGCCGAAACGCACGTTTCCAGCATGGAGATGTGTGTTTAACAGCTTCTGTTAAGAAACTAATGTAATCCTGTTGAAATGACAGAAACAAGGTTAAAACATCACAAAAACATCAGAAGAGGCCGAAACGCACGTTTCCAGCATGGAGATGTGTGTTTAACAGCTTCTGTTAAGAAACTAATGTAATCCTGTTGAAATGACAGAAACAAGGTTAAAACATCACAAAAACATCAGAAGAGGCCGAAACGCACGTTTCCAGCATGGAGATGTGTGTTTAACAGCTTCTGTTAAGAAACTAATGTAATCCTGTTGAAATGACAGAAACAAGGTTAAAACATCACAAAAACATCAGAAGAGGCCGAAACGCACGTTTCCAGCATGGAGATGTGTGTTTAACAGCTTCTGTTAAGAAACTAATGTAATCCTGTTGAAATGACAGAAACAAGGTTAAAACATCACAAAAACATCAGAAGAGGCCGAAACGCACGTTTCCAGCATGGAGATGTGTGTTTAACAGCTTCTGTTAAGAAACTAATGTAATCCTGTTGAAATGACAGAAACAAGGTTAAAACATCACAAAAACATCAGAAGAGGCCGAAACGCACGTTTCCAGCATGGAGATGTGTGTTTAACAGCTTCTGTTAAGAAACTAATGTAATCCTGTTGAAATGACAGAAACAAGGTTAAAACATCACAAAAACATCAGAAGAGGCCGAAACGCACGTTTCCAGCATGGAGATGTGTGTTTAACAGCTTCTGTTAAGAAACTAATGTAATCCTGTTGAAATGACAGAAACAAGGTTAAAACATCACAAAAACATCAGAAGAGGCCGAAACGCACGTTTCCAGCATGGAGATGTGTGTTTAACAGCTTCTGTTAAGAAACTAATGTAATCCTGTTGAAATGACAGAAACAAGGTTAAAACATCACAAAAACATCAGAAGAGGCCGAAACGCACGTTTCCAGCATGGAGATGTGTGTTTAACAGCTTCTGTTAAGAAACTAATGTAATCCTGTTGAAATGACAGAAACAAGGTTAAAACATCACAAAAACATCAGAAGAGGCCGAAACGCACGTTTCCAGCATGGAGATGTGTGTTTAACAGCTTCTGTTAAGAAACTAATGTAATCCTGTTGAAATGACAGAAACAAGGTTAAAACATCACAAAAACATCAGAAGAGGCCGAAACGCACGTTTCCAGCATGGAGATGTGTGTTTAACAGCTTCTGTTAAGAAACTAATGTAATCCTGTTGAAATGACAGAAACAAGGTTAAAACATCACAAAAACATCAGAAGAGGCCGAAACGCACGTTTCCAGCATGGAGATGTGTGTTTAACAGCTTCTGTTAAGAAACTAATGTAATCCTGTTGAAATGACAGAAACAAGGTTAAAACATCACAAAAACATCACAAAAACATCAGAAGAGGCCGAAACGCACGTTTCCAGCATGGAGATGTGTGTTTAACAGCTTCTGTTAAGAAACTAATGTAATCCTGTTGAAATGACAGAAACAAGGTTAAAACATCACAAAAACATCAGAAGAGGCCGAAACGCACGTTTCCAGCATGGAGATGTGTGTTTAACAGCTTCTGTTAAGAAACTAATGTAATCCTGTTGAAATGACAGAAACAAGGTTAAAACATCACAAAAACATCAGAAGAGGCCGAAACGCACGTTTCCAGCATGGAGATGTGTGTTTAACAGCTTCTGTTAAGAAACTAATGTAATCCTGTTGAAATGACAGAAACAAGGTTAAAACATCACAAAAACATCAGAAGAGGCCGAAACGCACGTTTCCAGCATGGAGATGTGTGTTTAACAGCTTCTGTTAAGAAACTAATGTAATCCTGTTGAAATGACAGAAACAAGGTTAAAACATCACAAAAACATCAGAAGAGGCCGAAACGCACGTTTCCAGCATGGAGATGTGTGTTTAACAGCTTCTGTTAAGAAACTAATGTAATCCTGTTGAAATGACAGAAACAAGGTTAAAACATCACAAAAACATCAGAAGAGGCCGAAACGCACGTTTCCAGCATGGAGATGTGTGTTTAACAGCTTCTGTTAAGAAACTAATGTAATCCTGTTGAAATGACAGAAACAAGGTTAAAACATCACAAAAACATCAGAAGAGGCCGAAACGCACGTTTCCAGCATGGAGATGTGTGTTTAACAGCTTCTGTTAAGAAACTAATGTAATCCTGTTGGAATGACAGAAACAAGGTTAAAACATCACAAAAACATCAGAAGAGGCTGAAACGCACGTTTCCAGCATGGAGATGTGTGTTTAACAGCTTCTGTTAAGAAACTAATGTAATCCTGTTGAAATGACAGAAACAAGGTTAAAACATCACAAAAACATCAGAAGAGGCCGAAACGCACGTTTCCAGCATGGAGATGTGTGTTTAACAGCTTCTGTTAAGAAACTAATGTAATCCTGTTGAAATGACAGAAACAAGGTTAAAACATCACAAAAACATCAGAAGAGGCCGAAACGCACGTTTCCAGCATGGAGATGTGTGTTTAACAGCTTCTGTTAAGAAACTAATGTAATCCTGTTGAAATGACAGAAACAAGGTTAAAACATCACAAAAACATCACAAAAACATCAGAAGAGGCCGAAACGCACGTTTCCAGCATGGAGATGAGTGTTTAACAGCTTCTGTTAAGAAACTAATGTAATCCTGTTGAAATGACAGAAACAAGGTTAAAACATCACAAAAACATCAGAAGAGGCCGAAACGCACGTTTCCAGCATGGAGATGTGTGTTTAACAGCTTCTGTTAAGAAACTAATGTAATCCTGTTGAAATGACAGAAACAAGGTTAAAACATCACAAAAACATCAGAAGAGGCCGAAACGCACGTTTCCAGCATGGAGATGTGTGTTTAACAGCTTCTGTTAAGAAACTAATGTAATCCTGTTGAAATGACAGAAACAAGGTTAAAACATCACAAAAACATCAGAAGAGGCCGAAACGCACGTTTCCAGCATGGAGATGTGTGTTTAACAGCTTCTGTTAAGAAACTAATGTAATCCTGTTGAAATGACAGAAACAAGGTTAAAACATCACAAAAACATCAGAAGAGGCCGAAACGCACGTTTCCAGCATGGAGATGTGTGTTTAACAGCTTCTGTTAAGAAACTAATGTAATCCTGTTGAAATGACAGAAACAAGGTTAAAACATCACAAAAACATCAGAAGAGGCTGAAACGCACGTTTCCAGCATGGAGATGTGTGTTTAACAGCTTCTGTTAAGAAACTAATGTAATCCTGTTGAAATGACAGAAACAAGGTTAAAACATCACAAAAACATCAGAAGAGGCCGAAACGCACGTTTCCAGCATGGAGATGTGTGTTTAACAGCTTCTGTTAAGAAACTAATGTAATCCTGTTGAAATGACAGAAACAAGGTTAAAACATCACAAAAACATCAGAAGAGGCCGAAACGCACGTTTCCAGCATGGAGATGTGTGTTTAACAGCTTCTGTTAAGAAACTAATGTAATCCTGTTGAAATGACAGAAACAAGGTTAAAACATCACAAAAACATCAGAAGAGGCCGAAACGCACGTTTCCAGCATGGAGATGTGTGTTTAACAGCTTCTGTTAAGAAACTAATGTAATCCTGTTGAAATGACAGAAACAAGGTTAAAACATCACAAAAACATCAGAAGAGGCCGAAACGCACGTTTCCAGCATGGAGATGTGTGTTTAACAGCTTCTGTTAAGAAACTAATGTAATCCTGTTGAAATGACAGAAACAAGGTTAAAACATCACAAAAACATCAGAAGAGGCCGAAACGCACGTTTCCAGCATGGAGATGTGTGTTTAACAGCTTCTGTTAAGAAACTAATGTAATCCTGTTGAAATGACAGAAACAAGGTCAAAACATCACAAAAACATCAGAAGAGGCCGAAACGCACGTTTCCAGCATGGAGATGTGTGTTTAACAGCTTCTGTTAAGAAACTAATGTAATCCTGTTGAAATGACAGAAACAAGGTTAAAACATCACAAAAACATCAGAAGAGGCCGAAACGCACGTTTCCAGCATGGAGATGTGTGTTTAACAGCTTCTGTTAAGAAACTAATGTAATCCTGTTGAAATGACAGAAACAAGGTTAAAACATCACAAAAACATCAGAAGAGGCCGAAACGCACGTTTCCAGCATGGAGATGTGTGTTTAACAGCTTCTGTTAAGAAACTAATGTAATCCTGTTGAAATGACAGAAACAAGGTTAAAACATCACAAAAACATCAGAAGAGGCCGAAACGCACGTTTCCAGCATGGAGATGTGTGTTTAACAGCTTCTGTTAAGAAACTAATGTAATCCTGTTGAAATGACAGAAACAAGGTTAAAACATCACAAAAACATCAGAAGAGGCCGAAACGCACGTTTCCAGCATGGAGATGTGTGTTTAACAGCTTCTGTTAAGAAACTAATGTAATCCTGTTGAAATGACAGAAACAAGGTTAAAACATCACAAAAACATCAGAAGAGGCCGAAACGCACGTTTCCAGCATGGAGATGTGTGTTTAACAGCTTCTGTTAAGAAACTAATGTAATCCTGTTGAAATGACAGAAACAAGGTTAAAACATCACAAAAACATCAGAAGAGGCCGAAACGCACGTTTCCAGCATGGAGATGTGTGTTTAACAGCTTCTGTTAAGAAACTAATGTAATCCTGTTGAAATGACAGAAACAAGGTTAAAACATCACAAAAACATCAGAAGAGGCCGAAACGCACGTTTCCAGCATGGAGATGTGTGTTTAACAGCTTCTGTTAAGAAACTAATGTAATCCTGTTGAAATGACAGAAACAAGGTTAAAACATCACAAAAACATCAGAAGAGGCCGAAACGCACGTTTCCAGCATGGAGATGTGTGTTTAACAGCTTCTGTTAAGAAACTAATGTAATCCTGTTGAAATGACAGAAACAAGGTTAAAACATCACAAAAACATCAGAAGAGGCCGAAACGCACGTTTCCAGCATGGAGATGTGTGTTTAACAGCTTCTGTTAAGAAACTAATGTAATCCTGTTGAAATGACAGAAACAAGGTTAAAACATCACAAAAACATCAGAAGAGGCCGAAACGCACGTTTCCAGCATGGAGATGTGTGTTTAACAGCTTCTGTTAAGAAACTAATGTAATCCTGTTGAAATGACAGAAACAAGGTTAAAACATCACAAAAACATCAGAAGAGGCCGAAACGCACGTTTCCAGCATGGAGATGTGTGTTTAACAGCTTCTGTTAAGAAACTAATGTAATCCTGTTGAAATGACAGAAACAAGGTTAAAACATCACAAAAACATCAGAAGAGGCCGAAACGCACGTTTCCAGCATGGAGATGTGTGTTTAACAGCTTCTGTTAAGAAACTAATGTAATCCTGTTGAAATGACAGAAACAAGGTTAAAACATCACAAAAACATCAGAAGAGGCCGAAACGCACGTTTCCAGCATGGAGATGTGTGTTTAACAGCTTCTGTTAAGAAACTAATGTAATCCTGTTGAAATGACAGAAACAAGGTTAAAACATCACAAAAACATCAGAAGAGGCCGAAACGCACGTTTCCAGCATGGAGATGTGTGTTTAACAGCTTCTGTTAAGAAACTAATGTAATCCTGTTGAAATGACAGAAACAAGGTTAAAACATCACAAAAACATCAGAAGAGGCCGAAACGCACGTTTCCAGCATGGAGATGTGTGTTTAACAGCTTCTGTTAAGAAACTAATGTAATCCTGTTGAAATGACAGAAACAAGGTTAAAACATCACAAAAACATCAGAAGAGGCCGAAACGCACGTTTCCAGCATGGAGATGTGTGTTTAACAGCTTCTGTTAAGAAACTAATGTAATCCTGTTGAAATGACAGAAACAAGGTTAAAACATCACAAAAACATCAGAAGAGGCCGAAACGCACGTTTCCAGCATGGAGATGTGTGTTTAACAGCTTCTGTTAAGAAACTAATGTAATCCTGTTGAAATGACAGAAACAAGGTTAAAACATCACAAAAACATCAGAAGAGGCCGAAACGCACGTTTCCAGCATGGAGATGTGTGTTTAACAGCTTCTGTTAAGAAACTAATGTAATCCTGTTGAAATGACAGAAACAAGGTTAAAACATCACAAAAACATCAGAAGAGGCCGAAACGCACGTTTCCAGCATGGAGATGTGTGTTTAACAGCTTCTGTTAAGAAACTAATGTAATCCTGTTGAAATGACAGAAACAAGGTTAAAACATCACAAAAACATCAGAAGAGGCCGAAACGCACGTTTCCAGCATGGAGATGTGTGTTTAACAGCTTCTGTTAAGAAACTAATGTAATCCTGTTGAAATGACAGAAACAAGGTTAAAACATCACAAAAACATCAGAAGAGGCCGAAACGCACGTTTCCAGCATGGAGATGTGTGTTTAACAGCTTCTGTTAAGAAACTAATGTAATCCTGTTGAAATGACAGAAACAAGGTTAAAACATCACAAAAACATCAGAAGAGGCCGAAACGCACGTTTCTAGCATGGAGATGTGTGTTTAACAGCTTCTGTTAAGAAACTAATGTAATCCTGTTGAAATGACAGAAACAAGGTTAAAACATCACAAAAACATCAGAAGAGGCCGAAACGCACGTTTCCAGCATGGAGATGTGTGTTTAACAGCTTCTGTTAAGAAACTAATGTAATCCTGTTGAAATGACAGAAACAAGGTTAAAACATCACAAAAACATCAGAAGAGGCCGAAACGCACGTTTCCAGCATGGAGATGTGTGTTTAACAGCTTCTGTTAAGAAACTAATGTAATCCTGTTGAAATGACAGAAACAAGGTTAAAACATCACAAAAACATCAGAAGAGGCCGAAACGCACGTTTCCAGCATGGAGATGTGTGTTTAACAGCTTCTGTTAAGAAACTAATGTAATCCTGTTGAAATGACAGAAACAAGGTTAAAACATCACAAAAACATCAGAAGAGGCCGAAACGCACGTTTCCAGCATGGAGATGTGTGTTTAACAGCTTCTGTTAAGAAACTAATGTAATCCTGTTGAAATGACAGAAACAAGGTTAAAACATCACAAAAACATCAGAAGAGGCCGAAACGCACGTTTCCAGCATGGAGATGTGTGTTTAACAGCTTCTGTTAAGAAACTAATGTAATCCTGTTGAAATGACAGAAACAAGGTTAAAACATCACAAAAACATCAGAAGAGGCCGAAACGCACGTTTCCAGCATGGAGATGTGTGTTTAACAGCTTCTGTTAAGAAACTAATGTAATCCTGTTGAAATGACAGAAACAAGGTTAAAACATCACAAAAACATCAGAAGAGGCCGAAACGCACGTTTCCAGCATGGAGATGTGTGTTTAACAGCTTCTGTTAAGAAACTAATGTAATCCTGTTGAAATGACAGAAACAAGGTTAAAACATCACAAAAACATCAGAAGAGGCCGAAACGCACGTTTCCAGCATGGAGATGTGTGTTTAACAGCTTCTGTTAAGAAACTAATGTAATCCTGTTGAAATGACAGAAACAAGGTTAAAACATCACAAAAACATCAGAAGAGGCCGAAACGCACGTTTCCAGCATGGAGATGTGTGTTTAACAGCTTCTGTTAAGAAACTAATGTAATCCTGTTGAAATGACAGAAACAAGGTTAAAACATCACAAAAACATCAGAAGAGGCCGAAACGCACGTTTCCAGCATGGAGATGTGTGTTTAACAGCTTCTGTTAAGAAACTAATGTAATCCTGTTGAAATGACAGAAACAAGGTTAAAACATCACAAAAACATCAGAAGAGGCCGAAACGCACGTTTCCAGCATGGAGATGTGTGTTTAACAGCTTCTGTTAAGAAACTAATGTAATCCTGTTGAAATGACAGAAACAAGGTTAAAACATCACAAAAACATCAGAAGAGGCCGAAACGCACGTTTCCAGCATGGAGATGTGTGTTTAACAGCTTCTGTTAAGAAACTAATGTAATCCTGTTGAAATGACAGAAACAAGGTTAAAACATCACAAAAACATCAGAAGAGGCCGAAACGCACGTTTCCAGCATGGAGATGTGTGTTTAACAGCTTCTGTTAAGAAACTAATGTAATCCTGTTGAAATGACAGAAACAAGGTTAAAACATCACAAAAACATCAGAAGAGGCCGAAACGCACGTTTCCAGCATGGAGATGTGTGTTTAACAGCTTCTGTTAAGAAACTAATGTAATCCTGTTGAAATGACAGAAACAAGGTTAAAACATCACAAAAACATCAGAAGAGGCCGAAACGCACGTTTCCAGCATGGAGATGTGTGTTTAACAGCTTCTGTTAAGAAACTAATGTAATCCTGTTGAAATGACAGAAACAAGGTTAAAACATCACAAAAACATCAGAAGAGGCCGAAACGCACGTTTCCAGCATGGAGATGTGTGTTTAACAGCTTCTGTTAAGAAACTAATGTAATCCTGTTGAAATGACAGAAACAAGGTTAAAACATCACAAAAACATCAGAAGAGGCCGAAACGCACGTTTCCAGCATGGAGATGTGTGTTTAACAGCTTCTGTTAAGAAACTAGTATAATCCTGTTGAAATGACAGAAACAAGGTTAAAACATCACAAAAACATCAGAAGAGGCCGAAACGCACGTTTCCAGCATGGAGATGTGTGTTTAACAGCTTCTGTTAAGAAACTAATGTAATCCTGTTGGAATGACAGAAACAAGGTTAAAACATCACAAAAACATCAGAAGAGGCTGAAACGCACGTTTCCAGCATGGAGATGAGTGTTTAACAGCTTCTGTTAAAAAACTAATGTAATCCTGTTGAAATGACAGAAACAAGGTTAAAATATCACAAAAACATCAGAAGAGGCAGAAACGCACGTTTCCAGCATGGAGATCTGTGTTTAACAGCTTCTGTTAAGAAACTAGTATAATCCTGTTGAAATGACAGAAACAAGGTTAAAACATCACAAAAACATCAGAAGAGGCCGAAACACACGTTTCCAACATGGAGATGTGTGTTTACAGCTTCTGTTAAGAAACTAATGTCATCCTGTTGAAATGACAGAAACAAGGTTAAAACATCACAAAAACATCACAAAAACATCAGAAGAGGCCGAAACGCACGTTTCCAGCATGGAGATGAGTGTTTAACAGCTTCTGTTAAGAAACTAGTATAATCCAGTTGAAATGACAGAAACAAGGTTAAAACATCACAAAAACATCAGAAGAGGCCGAAACGCACGTTTCCAGCATGGAGATGTGTGTTTACAGCTTCTGTTAAGAAACTAATGTCATCCTGTTGAAATGACAGAAACAAAGTTAAAACATCACAAAAACATCAGAAGAGGCCGAAACGCACGTTTCCAGCATGGAGATGTGTGTTTACAGCTTCTGTTAAGAAACTAATGTCATCCTGTTGAAATGACAGAAACAAAGTTAAAACATCACAAAAACATCAGAAGAGGCCGAAACGCACGTTTCCAGCATGGAGATGTGTGTTTAACAGCTTCTGTTAAGAAACTAATGTAATCCTGTTGAAATGACAGAAACAAGGTTAAAACATCACAAAAACATCAGAAGAGGCCGAAACGCACGTTTCCAGCATGGAGATGTGTGTTTAACAGCTTCTGTTAAGAAACTAATGTCATCCTGTTGAAATGACAGAAATAAGGTTAAAACATCACAAAAACACCAGAAGAGGCTGAAACGCTCGTTTCCAGCATGGAGATGTGTGTTTAACAGCTTCTGTTAAGAAACTAATGTAAACCTGCTGGAATGACAGAAACAAGGTTAAAACATCACAAAAACACCAGAAGAGAACGAAACGCTCGTTTCCAGCATGGAGATGTGTGTTTAACAGCTTCTGTTAAGAAACTAATGTAAACCTGCTGGAATGACAGAAACAAGGTTAAAACATCACAAAAACACCAGAAGAGAACGAAACGCTCGTTTCCAGCATGGAGATGTGTGTTTAACAGCTACTGTTAAGAAACTAATGTAAACCTTTTGAAATGACAGAAACAAGGTTAAAACATCACAAAAACACGAGAAGAGGCCGAAACGCACGTTTCCAGCATGGAGATGAGTGTTTAACAGCTTCTGTTAAGAAACTTATGTAATCCTGTTCAAATGACAGAAACAAGGTTAAAATATCACAAGAACATCAGGAGAGGCCGAAACGCACGTTTCCAGCATGGAGATGTGTGTTTAAGAAACTAATGTAATCCTGTGTAAATGACAGAAACAAGGTTAAAACATCACAAAAACACCAGAAGAGGCCGAAACGCACGTTTCCAGCATGGAGATGAGTGTTTAACAGCTTCTGTTAAGAAACTTATGTAATCCTGTTGAAATGACAGAAACAAGGTTAAAATATCACAAGAACATCAGAAGAGGCAGAAACGCACGTTTCCAGCATGGAGATCTGTGTTTAACAGCTTTTGTTAAGAAACTAGTATAATCCTGTTGAAATGACAGAAACAAGGTCAAAACATCACAAAAACATCAGAAGAGGCCGAAACACACGTTTCCAGCATGGAGATGTGTGTTTACAGCTTCTGTTAAGAAACTAATGTCATCCTGTTGAAATGACAGAAACAAGGTTAAAACATCACAAAAACATCACAAAAACATCAGAAGAGGCCGAAACGCACGTTTCCAGCATGGAGATGAGTGTTTAACAGCTTCTGTTAAAAAACTTATGTAATCCTGTTGAAATGACAGAAACAAGGTAAAAATATCACAAGAACATCAGAAGAGGCCGAAACGCACGTTTCCAGCATGGAGATGTGTGTTTAACAGCTTCTGTTAAAAAACGTATGTAATCCTGTTGAAATGACAGAAACAAGGTAAAATATCACAAGAACATCAGAAGAGGCCGAAACGCACGT
>JAQOOF010000817.1:0-17416 GCA_029931835.1 Etheostoma nigrum | reverse complement strand
TACAGTGGGTACGGAAAGTATTCAGACCCCTTTAAATTTTTCACTCTTTGTTTCATTGCAGCCATTTTCCAAAAATCAAAAAAGTTCATTTTATTTCTCAGTAATGTACACTCAGCACCCCATCTTGGACAGAAAAAAACAGAAATGTAGAAATTTTTGCAAATTTATTAAAAAACAAAAACTGAAATATCACATGGTCATAAGTATTCAGACCCTTTGTTCAGTATTTAGTAGAAGCACCCTTTTGATCTAATACAGCCATGAGTCGTTTTGGGAAAGATGCAACAAGTTTTTCACATCTGGATTTGGGTATCCTCTGCCATTCCTCCTTGCAGATCCTCTCCAGTTCTGTCAGGTTGGATGGTAAACGTTGGTGGACAGTCATTTTCAGGTCTCTCCAGAGATGCTCAATTGGGTTTAAGTCAGGGCTCTGGCTGGGCCATTCAAGAACAGCCACGGAGTTGTTGTGAAGCCACTCCTTCGTTATTTTAGCGGTGTGCTTAGGGTCATTGTCTTGTTGGAAGGTAAACCTTCGGCCCAGTCTGAGGTCCAGAGCACTCTGGAAAAGGTTTTTGTCCAGGATATCCCTGTACTTGGCCGCATTCATCTTTCCCTCGATTGCAACCAGTCGTCCTGTCCCTGCAGCTGAAAAACACCCCCACAGCATGATGCTGCCACCACCATGCTTCACTGTTGAGACTGTATTGGACAGGTGATGAGCAGTGCCTGGTTTTCTCCACACATACCGCTTAGAATTAAGGCCAAAAAGTTCTATCTTGGTCTCATCAGACCAGAGGATTTTATTTATCACCATCTTGGAGTCCTTCAGGTGTTTTTTAGCAAACTCCATGCGGGCTTTCATGTGTCTTGCACTGAGGAGAGGCTTCCTTCGGGCCACTCTGCCATAAAGCCCCGACTGGTGGATTGCTGCAGTGATGGTTGACTTACTACAACTTTCTCCCATCTCCCGACTGCATCTCTGGAGCTTAGCCACAGTGACCATTGGGTTCTTCTTTGCCTCTCTCACCAAGGCTCTTCTCCCCCGATAGCTCAGTTTGGCCGGACGGCCAGCTCTAGGAAGGGTTCTGGTCGTCCCAAACGTCTTCCATTTGAGGATTATGGAGGCCACTGTGCTCTTAGGAACCTTAAGTGCAGCAGAAATTTTTTTGTAACCTTGACCAGATCTGTGCCTTGCCACAATTCTGTCTCTGAGCTCCTCAGGCAGTTCCTTTGACCTCATGATTGTCATTTGCTCTGACATGCACTGTGAGCTGTAAGGTCTTATATAGACAGGTGTGTGGCTTTCCTAATCAAGTCCAATCAGTATAATCAAACACAGCTGGACTCCAATGAAGGTGTAGAACCATCTCAAGGATGATCAGAAGAAATAGACAGCACCTGAGTTACATATGAGGGTCACGGCAAAGGGTCTGAATACTTATGACCATGTGATATTTCAGTTTTTGTTTTTTAATAAATTTGCAAAAATTCTACATTTCTGTTTTTTTCTGTCCAAGATGGGGTGCTGAGTGTACATTACTGAGAAATAAAATGAACTTTTTTGATTTTTGGAAAATGGCTGCAATGAAACAAAGAGTGAAAAATTTAAAGGGGTCTGAATACTTTCCGTACCCACTGTATGTAACACTGGACTATAGTCGCATTCATAGGGTATGTGTCCGTTATGTTAACATAACACATTCAATACACACATTCAACAATAACAGTTATTCAACTGAGTAATAGCACACAGAACTACCACCAGGGCATGGATTATAAATACCGTTGAAAATACTTAATCTTATGGTTGGTGTCGCCTAGAAAACCTGCCAAACAGAGCCCTCTAAATGCGACCGCTTCCTTCCATAATCTCGAGAGTCCCCTCTTGCTTCTGATCAATCAGCTGATGACCCTCCCCCCTCTACGTCACAACCCAGTGTCCTTTTATACATGCATCAATTAGTAAAAGCATTTTTTTTTAAAAGAGGAAATAATTCATACACGTGATGCGTGATACTATACCAGGCATCTGATACGACAGCTTATATATTTTATCTACATGGGCAAGAAAACAACACTCATGCATGTTCCCATACATAAAATAGCCGGGCGACCATTACTAAGAGGTAAAGACAAAACCAGTTGAATTTAATTCTTTATTTTTTCACCATCCTCTCCAAAAGTAAAAACAACTGTTTGACCTCTCTCTGGCCTCTCACAGACTGTATATGTATATTGATGGACAGTGCATTTGGTTTGGCAAAGTTCTGCAAGTGCGGAAGTAACTTCAACGTGCATGTCAAGGCTAAATGTGCCCACTATAAACTGACGGGGCAAACAGTAGCAGGACATTATTGGCGCATTATGGTTATTACAGTTAGCTAAACGTTATAAGAAACTTGGTTATACATGTGCTAATAGTTAGCATTAGATAAGGATAAGCATAAGACAATCCCGTTTTGCATTTCGCTGACACTACGTTTAAATTTGGAAAAGTAAACTTCGATTTACAGAAAATTAACGTTAGCGTGGTTTACCATAGCTAGCTAAGTGGCAAGCTAACGTTACAGAGAATTTACATGGTAACTTACAGATACAAGGGGCGGCTGTGGCTCAGCGGTAGAGCAGTTGCCTGCCAATTGGAAGGTCGGTGATTCAATCCCTGGCCCTGCAGTCCCATGTCCAAGTGTCCTTGGGCAAGACACTGAACCCCGAGTTGCCCCCGATGCTGCGCATCTGAGTGTAAATGTGTGTGCATGTTTATCTGATGAGCAGGTGGCACCTTGTACGGCAGCTTCGGCCACAGTGTATGTATGTGTGTGAACGGTGAATGTATGATGTAAAAGCGCTTTGAGTAGTTGTAAAGACTAGAAAAGTGCAATATAAATACAGCACATTTATGGCGTTTTTCCATTGATGGTAACAACTCGACTCGGCTCTACTCGATTCGACGGATTCTCGTGTCGGTTTTCCATTGCAGATTGAGTAACGCCTCAGCGTGGCTGGTCACCATAGCTACGCACCCGGAAACTGCCATGACGTCATTTTCAACGCGACTCACAACAGCTACACACACCTTCTTTTTTTACTCTGTAACGCGACAGACAATGGAGCACGTCGAAGGTGTGTTGTTTTTGTTTCTCGGCATGTGGCTACTTGCCACTGCAAGAAGAAAATTTTTGTTTCAAAAGAAGCTAACGGCAGCAAAGAAAATCACTGCTGAAAAAAACAAAGTTTTGGAATTCCTACTGAGTTCAGACAACATGTCTAATGTTCGCCGACACCAAAGGGTAAGTTAAGTTTCCTGGTAACATTAGCTAACATTTGCATGTGTTCAGGGTCACAGTCAGTATTTACTATACAATATATAAAGTACATAAACATTTTTAACACTTTACACGTTAAAATAAGTATGTTGTCTACTGTTTGTGTTTCAGATAATTCACGCTTTGCAAATTCGCCGCCGCAGACCGTCTGTTTGGGCGTTTAACCGATCTGCCGAGTGGTGGGATGTTATTGTTCCGGGTTTCACACACGTTCAGTGGGTTCAGAACTTCAGAATGTCCGAAGAAACATTTAACTACCTATGCAACAAAATGCGTCCAGTGATGAAGAGACGGGACACAACCTTCCGCAAATGTGTGCCGCTGAAGAAGAGAGTGGCCATGGCATTGTGGAAGCTTGCGACCGGCTCCGAATACAGAAGTGTTGGCCATCTTTTCGGAGTAAGTGTCACAACTGTTTGCCGGTGTCTTCAAGAGTTTGTTGCTGCTGCAGAGATGTTGTTGGTGCCAGAACTAATTTGTTTCCCAGACCAGGAGAAGTTTGCAGAAATGGCTGCCTACACTGAGAGCAGATGGGGGATCCCACAATGTGTTGGTGCTATTGATGGATCACACATACCCATCATAGCACCACAAGAGTACCACTGCGAGTATTTCAACCGTAAAGGTTGGCACTCAATCATCCTTCAAGGTGTTGTTGATGGAAAGGGACTGTTCTGGAACGTGTATGCAGGACTGCCTGGCAGCATCCATGATGCTCGTGTTTTGAGACTGTCCCAATTGTGGGAGTTAGCGAGCCGTGGCAACTTCTTTCCTGCTTCCACCAGGAATATTGGTGGGGTTAATGCTGGCTACTACATCCTGGGGGATTCTGCCTATCCCTTGCAGAACTGGCTATTAAAGCCATTCAATGACACTGGACGCCTCTCAGCAGAACAGCAGATTTACAACAAGAAAATCTGCAGGGCACGGGTTGTTGTTGAAAATGCTTTTGGTAGACTGAAGGGAAGGTGGCGTTGCCTTATGAAAAGAAATGACTGTGATGTACAACTGGTGAAATGTATGGTTCTGACCTGCTGTGCTTTGCATAATCTTTGTGAACGTCATGGAGAAGCCTATGACAATGACTGGGATGCACCTGGGCCAGCAGAGCCGGTGGTGGCACTGTCACAGGGTGCAGAGGAAGAAGGCAGGGATGTACGTGAGGGTCTGATGCGCTATCTAACTAAATAACGCATCAGACTTTTCTCCTATATATTGTCTGGTTTTGTTGACATGCAAAAGTCCTTAATCTAAAACCACAATGAAAGAAACATGCAATTAGTTAAAAAATGTTTATTTAACCCTGTGAGACCGAGAAGGCTCGCCCACGATCAAAAAAGCACCTCTGATTCATAGTTTAATAACTTTTGAACAATACAAGGCAGCGACTCACCTAAAATGGCGCCTGAATCCTGACGAATTAGCCTTTCCGGCGGTCTTTTCCGTGTCTTTTTAGCCTCTACAGGTGATTTTCTATCCAGCCTGGAACTTCCAGCCTCTTTAGGGGTTGTTGGGCTTTAAATCCATACCTTTAAATCCCAGATTAATCCACGTTATGTCCATAATTCATCGCGTTTTCGCTCGATTCGGCCGCTCGCTCGCTAGCTGCTTTGTCTCGCTCTGCTCTATTTACAGGAAGTACATGCCCATATATGGGAGATATCAGCCGAAGAGTAGAAAAGCTGAAAGATTTCAGCCCTCCCAGCACTTCCTACTTTGCCAACACTTCCTGTCAACGTGTCTGCATGCAAACAAAGGTGCTATAGTGGAACAAGATAGATATCTACCGTTTTATAGAGGAAATGGCCTCATTGGTTTGAGATATGGCATATATTTGCATTATATATTATATATTTGGGCCTTTTTTGAAGAAATGTAAATAGTATGTGCTTTATATGAGTTATAATGTTTATTATGTTTATTTTTGCATATAGAAGAACTGTTTTAGACACACAAATGCTTGTGTAGCATTGTTGTGGGTGTAATATCAATAAATATGACATTATTATGTTATTATTGGCATAGGTAAATGTCATGAGGGCAAAAGCGTCTGGACTTTTTTTGAAAAAATGTCTGTATTTTGTCATCTGTAAAATTTATAATTAGGGATGTCCCGATCAGCATTTTAGGCCTCCGATCCTTATCCGATCTTTTAACCTCAAATCCGATCCGATTTCGAGTCCCGATCCGATATTTTGCCTTTAGTATTGAAATTGATCAAACTCAAATATATTTTGAGCAAGTAACCCAACTTTTTATTAAACTAATATTTTATCAAAAAAGCATTACTATTATTATTGTAAATCCCATGAAATGAAAAATCTTACCCAGAATTGAAGGTCAACTTCAATTTAATATTTTAGACAAAAGTAAAAAGAAAAACACTGACTTGGTACAGTATTATCAAAAAGAAAGTGCTATCCAAGATCCACTTTTAGCTTATAAGTGCTTAACATAGGCTGCCATAAAGGTTCAACTTACTTTGTATCGTTTCTTTTGCTTTGCTGTACAGCTGTGGTATGGATGTGTCGGCAATGTAGTGCCTCGATGGCAGAGCGTAGCGCGGGTCCAAAACGTCCAGAAGACGAGTTAGTCCGACATTCTCAACTACTGAGATGGGCTGGTTGTCAAGAGCAATAAATTCGACCAACCTTTCTGTGATCTTCTTGATTATTTTCGTTGGAGTATTTGTCTCTCCTCATAACGTCCAGCGTTTGTTGCTTTGCTTTAGCAACCTTTCCATCTGCAGCTTTACAAAACACTTCATACACATCGTCATGTTTTGTCCTCAAATGACGAATCAAGTTCGTGGTGTTAAATGTAGCTCTGCTGCTACCTCCTCTTGAAATCGCCATGTTGCAGACATTGCAAGTAGCTTTAGGACAGTCTTCACTCGCGAGAGTAAAATACTTCCACACTTCTGACATGCTTGCTTTGCACCGCCGCGGAGGTTTGTATTGCGCAACTACCGTCAACCGTAACTAGCGGGTACTTTACGGCAGTTGCCGTAAAGATCGGCGCGACTAGTCAGGTAATGTAGCCGAGCTCCGATCACGGGAAAATAGGAAAAGATCGGGCCGATCCGATCTCGAGATCGGGATCGGGACATCCCTATTTATAATGATTATTTCTTCACAGTGTGACTCCCAAGACATATGAGAAGTGTTTTAGAGAATAAAATGGCTTAGGTTTTACCTATATGTCTGTGATATCAATACATATCTGGAAGAGTCATGTTCCGTTTTATTTATTTATTTGTCTTTAAGGTCCTACAACCATTTTTAACATTCAAGTGACCTCATTGCAACCCAAATATTCTACTAACCCAGTTTGTCCTGAAAAAAATGATGTTCAGATCTTGACTGTAGACAACAGGGTTGATGTTTTATTGGCTTTTATATAAAATAAATCCAGACGGAAAATGAACTGTAAAAATGGCCTCAGGGCTAGGAGGGTTAACAAATGTGCAAGAATGCAGAGAACAAATATTATGTACATATGGAAAAATAAAGTGTCCAGATTAAAAGCAACTCTTTTAGTGCCAAATATATAAGTGAATAGTACAAAGAAAAAGGGTGGGGTGGTAAGGTGCACAGTTCTAAAATACTCTATACATACAAAAGAGAGGTAGCAGCAGTGTCATGATTTTAAATATTGCACAGTGTGTGGGACAAAGTCTAGTCCAGGGGTGGAGGAACAGGGTCCCGCTTGCTGTGCATGGCCTGCACAAGCTGGCTCAGAGTTCCAAGGAAGGCCTGATTAAAGGCTGCAGTCGCTGCTATTTCTTCCCTCCTCAAGGCTGCTTCCTGCTCTCTTGCCTGGGCTGCATCATCAAACACCATCTGGAAATGGCGCTCCCGCTGCTCCTGATCGGACTCATGCATGTCCCTCAGGAGAGCCAGGTGCTCCTGTTCCCTAGGATGTTTCCTCCTCCGGCCTGAATTAAAAAAAAGAAGAAAAATTGCATTCATAATGGAGCTTGCAAAAACTCAAATATGCAAGTATATTAATTTAAACACAGTGAATAGACTCCCAGACTAAAGACTAGAAGAGTTGACCTTTTCCGTCAATATTATGCTAAACCGGTTGCCTTTGCCCACAGAAAGTTAAATCAGCATGTCTAGGATATCTTCAGACATCACATCTTCATGACATTCAGTTTTACATGTGAGGTCACTGCGTTCTTTCCCCCAAGTAAAAAAAACAACACAGGCGCACAATAGTTCTCCTAATACTGTGTCTACCGTGCATATTTATGCAAGTATCTTTGGTGCTTTATGTGCCATGTCTATTTGACTGCACAACATTACATTTCACGTGTATGAAAAGTCACGTTCCTCTCAGGTTTTCAATCATTATATACTAACCGGTAGCCGGTGTTTCAGGTGACGAAGGTGCTGCCCGTGCTGGAGTCGCTGGGGTCGACGCTTCTCCTGCCCGTGCTGGAGTCGCTGGTTCCCAAGAGTCATCGATAGGAGTCACAGAATGCTCCAAGATTGTTGAAAAGGAATCTTGAATAGAAAGATCAGTTGTCTGTTAACCCTCATGTTGCAATGTGTAAATGCAGGCTGTATTATTACAAACTTTTTCATCTCAAGCTCACTGGGAAAGAACGTTAGCACTAGCAGCAAGCTAGAGCTAGCAGTGATAGCATTAGCTTATTGTTATCTGCTAATGTTTTACACAAGTTTACGAGTAGCCTAAACTATCATGGTTGTTAGGTGAGCTTAACAATAGCTAACTAACTTCAACAAAACTTTCAAGCAGTGTGCCTACAGACGTTAAAGTTTAAAAACACTTAACATCCTCACACATGGACTCCAATAGAGTGGTGGCCGAGTCGAGTCCGCACTCCCTCCCCTTGCTCGACGGTCTTTTTCTGTATATCGCGTTCATTTGGTCAAACCACTTCCATTGTTTTCTATTGGAACCACTCCTGTTTGTACACTTTCTCATTACGTGTTGCCCCATCTAGCTCTCGCTGGATCCGCTCATCCGTAACCAGAAACAAAAACGTCCTGACCTCCTCGGTTGACCACGGTGTGGTTTTGCGGCTTTCCATGTTTAATTTTGAATAGTGCAGAGAGTAGATACTCTACCGGTGGCTGGCTAGAATTTTTTAAAAATGGTGCGTTTGTTGTACACACACTCCGCACTCTTGTTTGCTGATGACGCAGTGAAAAGTGACGATTCTCTCCGACCAATCAGCAGTCTACAAGTTTCCATGTCACCTTTTGGTATAGCATCAGCTCGCTTAGAACCTCGACTGAGGTAGTACGAAAAAAAGTACCTGGTAGCAGGTCCGAGGGACTTTTTTTCGTAATGGAAAACCAAAAAAAGCGAGTCGAGGCGAGTAGAGTAGATACCACGCAATGGAAAAGCACCATTACATTTACATACATTTACTTTACAATGGGACTCCTCTTCTTTGTAATAACTATGGGACAAACATAAACTTACTGTTAGGTCTGCTGCTGGTAGCGCTCTGCCCCCCCTTCCCTCTGTCTGCCCTTAATTGCAAGAGTGAAGCCTGGTGTGCGGGAGGCAGGGTTCCAGCTGCAGCTCATCATCTCTACTCACCTCTGCTTCAAATACCCAGTCAACCTACCACTCTTCGTCAGATCATAGTCAAGACAACTACTTTCGTCTCTCTACTGTAAGGTGACCAGATTTCTCAGACAAAATCCGGGGACATTTTGAGCTCAGAAGCGTAAATACCTCCAAACAGGTCATGTTTTTATCTTAGTAAAACTTAAAATGGGGACACAGCCCCAGGGGCATCACAAGACCTAGAGTTGCACTGGGGCACAAGGGCGGTCCATGGGCCTGTCTATTTAAAGGTGCTCTAAGCGATGTTGACATTACTTCTTGTTGACGTTCAAAGTATTTTCAAACAAAACAAGACTAGCTCCCCTGTCCCTCCCCCTCAGCCCCTCCCTCTGTTCACTGATTGGACCGCAAATTATTTGGCCGGAGAAAGCCTGCAAATCTACCGCAAACCTAGACGGTGTGCTGAAGGAAAATGAAAATTGAGCAAAAGTACGTAGGAGGGTGGAGCCAGCTATCAATCTGGTGCACTTTGAAAAGAAATTCAGAGGTTAGGCTTGATTGTTCTTTTCTATGGATAGAAATATTTGTGCTGTAGCCTGAACTAGTTTGCACTTCAGAATTTTAACCATGCACACACAGGTGGAATTGTTTTTTCTTCATATTTTTGCATTAATGTCACTAGGAAGCATACCAGTAGAAATAAATATACACATTCATATTTGTAAGTGGGATATATAAGTAAGTGGGATTGTCTGGAATCTGGCAATATAATAACCATTATGGTGGGATACACTGGCTAATTAATTTACAATTGTCTGTGCTGACATACATAGTTTACATGAGAATATATTTTGGAGACCACGTAAAAGATTTGTTGCAATTTCAAAACCGGATTACTCGGGAACCGCTTGTTGTACTGATGCAGTGTTGAGTGAAGAGTTTGTGAGATATTTCACAGAGAGTAATGTGTGTGCAGATATTTATGCATAATGTAAACATGATAACATTTCATGTAGGCCCCATTCTCATTAGGGGCTGAGCCCCCCTAAAGGTCTGATCCTAGACTCACCCCTGCTGCTACTTCACACACCTCAGAGGGGAATGTTGTAATGTTTACTTAACTACATTTATTTGCCAGCTTTTGCTTTATTGCGTCAGACTTGTTTCTGCAACAGCTCATTAAGTATCGGATACAATAAAAACGATTTGTGGAAATATTTTCCTTTTGACATTGATGCAGTATTAAACGAGATCGCTGCGGTCGGTAGCAGAGAAACAAGCTACAATGGAAGTTAATGGGATAATTGTCCAGCTTGTATTTACATTCATAAAAGTGCTCGTTTTGCTACTGACAGATTCCGATTAATATTCTAAGTGTCTGACAACATTATGGAAAGGATTTCTAAGGAGGTCGACCTTGCTGTTAAAGTTTGAGATCCTTTTTTTTTTTTTAAACATAAAAAGTCCGCAAAATTGCGTTCACTAAACCCACCAGACTCAATGTAAATAATCAGTGATTTTAACATTGTAAAAAACGGCTTTCTAAAACATCTCTGAGCTCTGAGCGGCTCTGGCTGTCTTGAGCCTGCGTGTGTAGGGTGTGCGACTATCGGCTACGTTTGGTCAGTGTTTTCTTTCTTTCTTTCCAAATTAGGATCTGTCAGTCACCGTGAAAACCGGGGAAATTTATGGGGACAGGTCACCAAAACCGGGGTCTGGTCAGCCTACTCTACTCGCTCTACTGGTTTGCATTTGTTTGTGATATTTGCTTGTCTTGATTATTCTTTGTCTGCCACAGTTCCGTGAACCTGACTCCTGCTGCCAATTCATTCCTGCTATCCACACTAGAATTGGATTATTGGACACAGACCCTCAGAAACACGGTACCACACACGCTGTGTACCCTGGATTCCCATTGGATTTGGACTTGGCTTTTCCCTGATGCATCCCATAACTTGAGCATTGGAATAAACCTGTTAAACTGTCATTTTTGTCTTTGTGTTGTCTGCATTTGGGTTCAACCTAGTTCCACATGTAACACTTACAACTTAGCAAAGCTAAATCTTACTTTGAATTACGTAGGCTAGCTTTCAGCAGTTGTTGCATCCAGAGTGAAGTAGTGTTGCTAACTATCAGCTAACGTCACAGTCAGATCCCGCCCATAGACTGTATATCCCGCTAATATCACTGTAATACTGCAGCGTGTCTGACTCTCTGTCAAACAGAGAGGAAACATGAAACAATATGTCGGGATCCTCTTATTAGGGGAGCGTAAGTCATTGGCACTGAAAGCTGTAACGTACAGTGGGTACGGAAAGTATTCAGACCCCTTTAAATTTTTCACTCTTTGTTTCATTGCAGGCATTTTCCAAAAATCAAAAAAGTTCATTTTATTTCTCAGTAATGTACACTCAGCACCCCATCTTGGACAGAAAAAAACAGAAATGTAGAAATTTTTGCAAATTTATTAAAAAACAAAAACTGAAATATCACATGGTCATAAGTATTCAGACCCTTTGCCGTGACCCTCATATGTAACTCAGGTGCTGTCTATTTCTTCTGATCATCCTTGAGATGGTTCTACACCTTCATTGGAGTCCAGCTGTGTTTGATTATACTGATTGGACTTGATTAGGAAAGCCACACACCTGTCTATATAAGACCTTACAGCTCACAGTGCATGTCAGAGCAAATGACAATCATGAGGTCAAAGGAACTGCCTGAGGAGCTCAGAGACAGAATTGTGGCAAGGCACAGATCTGGTCAAGGTTACAAAAAAATTTCTGCTGCACTTAAGGTTCCTAAGAGCACAGTGGCCTCCATAATCCTCAAATGGAAGACGTTTGGGACGACCAGAACCCTTCCTAGAGCTGGCCGTCCGGCCAAACTGAGCAATCGGGGGAGAAGAGCCTTGGTGAGAGAGGCAAAGAAGAACCCAATGGTCACTGTGGCTAAGCTCCAGAGATGCAGTCGGGAGATGGGAGAAAGTTGTAGTAAGTCAACCATCACTGCAGCAATCCACCAGTCGGGGCTTTATGGCAGAGTGGCCCGAAGGAAGCCTCTCCTCAGTGCAAGACACATGAAAGCCCGCATGGAGTTTGCTAAAAAACACCTGAAGGACTCCAAGATGGTGATAAATAAAATCCTCTGGTCTGATGAGACCAAGATAGAACTTTTTGGCCTTAATTCTAAGCGGTATGTGTGGAGAAAACCAGGCACTGCTCATCACCTGTCCAATACAGTCTCAACAGTGAAGCATGGTGGTGGCAGCATCATGCTGTGGGGGTGTTTTTCAGCTGCAGGGACAGGACGACTGGTTGCAATCGAGGGAAAGATGAATGCGGCCAAGTACAGGGATATCCTGGACGAAAACCTTTTCCAGAGTGCTCTGGACCTCAGACTGGGCCGAAGGTTTACCTTCCAACAAGACAATGACCCTAAGCACACCGCTAAAATAACGAAGGAGTGGCTTCACAACAACTCCGTGGCTGTTCTTGAATGGCCCAGCCAGAGCCCTGACTTAAACCCAATTGAGCATCTCTGGAGAGACCTGAAAATGACTGTCCACCAACGTTTACCATCCAACCTGACAGAACTGGAGAGGATCTGCAAGGAGGAATGGCAGAGGATACCCAAATCCAGATGTGAAAAACTTGTTGCATCTTTCCCAAAACGACTCATGGCTGTATTAGATCAAAAGGGTGCTTCTACTAAATACTGAACAAAGGGTCTGAATACTTATGACCATGTGATATTTCAGTTTTTGTTTTTTAATAAATTTGCAAAAATTTCTGTTTTTTTCTGTCCAAGATGGGGTGCTGAGTGTACATTACTGAGAAATAAAATGAACTTTTTTGATTTTTGGAAAATGGCTGCAATGAAACAAAGAGTGAAAAATTTAAAGGGGTCTGAATACTTTCCGTACCCACTGTATATCACGAGCTAAAAGACTGGTTTATAGTTAGTTCACTGTCTCAGGGAAATAGAGAAATGGATGCATTTTTGCACTAACTGTATGTTTTCTTTAATGTTAACGTAATTAATTACCATAGAGAAGTTACGTTAGTAAACCTGTTATTGTTGTTTTGTCGTCTAATCAGCTGCCATCTACTGAAAGCAACTTTACACAAACAACTTTAAAAATAATTAACAATAATTAACGTTACTTAAGTATTCTGGGATTTAAAACATTAAGCTAGGTTAGAGTCCATAGACATGCTAGCTGACTGTTAACCGTACAGTAGCCAGCTGTCATGAAGTAGCTAACGTTAGTAGGCTACTATAGGTTAAGGAGCGTTGCCAACACGTGCACACAAAATACATGAAATGTGTCTAATCTGCAAAATCTGCACTCTGTAAAAAACGGTGCAAAATTCTTCATAGACTTTAATGGGAAATCTTTGGGAAATTACTCAACATCGCTCAAAACAACACCTCTTTGGCGCCATGCTGTATCGCCATACTTTGACGTAGAAACATAATTAAAAGTTTAAACTGAAGATAAGACTTTGGTGTTTATTGGGCTGAATGGGCATTCAGATAACAAGCACGGTTTCTCCCAAATCACACTTTTCCAACCATCACAACTCTAGTGTTGGTAGAAATCAACACACACTTTACCGATTTCCACGTGAACATATGTTGGCTTCATACACGCTAAAAGTACTGTTTATTAAATGGAGTGTGGTTGGTTTAGTGCTAGGTACGTCATAGCTGTTTCTGGGAAACACAAAGGTCTTGAATAGGTTATAAAAAGGTCTTTCTCCAAAGGGATAAGACACTTAACACTTCACCATTAAAACTAAAATTAAACTTTTAGCAAAACTGGGGTGTTTTATTTATATATATAAATTTTGCTTAGGCTTGCATCGCTAAACCCACCACACTCCATGTAAATAAACACTAATTTTAGCATTGTTTTATACACTTCATTCAAACCGGACAGAAACCAAATAAAATTAAAGCTGCAAGCAGCGATGTACGGGCCCTCGCTGACCTGCGCGAGTCGGGGTTACTGGCGGACGCCCCCCCTTGCGACCGCGCATTTGCGCGTCACTCGTACACTGAAAATCGTCGCCAATGAATGTGCTGTATTTATGTAAATGTGCTGTATTTATACAGCGCTTTTCTAGTCTGAACGACTACTCAAAGCGCTTTTACATCATACAGGAACCATTCACCATTCACACACATTCATACACTGTGGCCGAGGCTGCCGTACAAGGTGCCACCTGCTCATCAGATAAACACTCACACACATTCACACTCCGATGCACAGCATCAGGGGCAACTCGGGGTTCAGTGTCTTGCCCAAGGACACTTCAACATGGGACTGCAGGGCCGGGGATTGAACCACCAACCTTCCAATTGGCAGGCAACCGCTCTACCACTGAGCCACAGCCGCCAATGAAAAGTGAACTCCCTGCTGAGTTCATTGATACCTCACACAAGCCTATACCTCATACAGGTCATTATCTGTAAAAGGGGGCGTGGCCGCATCATAGGGGGGCGGGTCAAACATCACCAATGAAGAAGGAACTCTCTGCTGAGTTCATTGATACCTCACACAAGCCTATACGTCATACAGGTCATTATCTGTGAAAGGGGGCGTGGTCGCATCATATGGGGGCGGGTCAAACATCACCAATGAAAAAGGAACTCTGCTGAGTTCATTGACACCTCACACAAGACTGCACCTTAAATGGGTCACTAGTTATGTAAGGGGGCGTGGCTTAAGTATGGGGGGCGGGCCAAACCATCACAAGTGAAGAAGGAAGTCTCTGCTGAGTTCATTGACACCTCACACAAAGCTATACCATGAACTGTTCAAATGTTATGAAAGGGGGCGTGGTCTGAGTACATGGGCGTGGTCAAATTATAGGGGCTACCTCAGTTTCACATGTAGACCACAAATTCTAAGTTTCATGTAAATCGGATGATGTTTGTCATATAAGGCATATTTCCTGTTGCCAGATGGTGGCGCTATCTCCAAAAGTCCATATTGGCCCGCAGATGTCCTCAGGCCTGGACTCTTGGTGATTGTGGGAAATTTCAAGCAGATACGACAACGTACACTGTAGTTACAGCCACTTTCTCCTTCATCACTAAACACTCAAAATGGCCGCCATGCCACGCCCACACCGTATGACGAAAAGTTTTTCTTTTAATAACTTTTCATCGTTAAGGTCTTAAGATGACACAGACCAAGTTTGAAGCTGATCGGATGAAATCTTTAGGAGGAGTTCGTTAAAGTATAGCACCTTGTCTTTTAGGCCTACTTCCTGTTGTTGTTACATCCTGTTATCTGCAATATTATAATGTTCCCCTGCACTGCTGACTGTTAGTATAGTAACAACTGTTTATATCTGCATCTTTTTTGCACTACTTTCATTTAAATTTGCACTGCTGACTGTTTATTTATAGTACCAATTGTTTACATATACATCTGCAATACTGTACTTTAACTTTAACTGTAATATGCAATTACTTTCCACTGCACTTTAATTCAGATAGCTTCTGCCCAAACTTTATTTGTACTACCTTAAATCATTGTTATACTGCTCATTTAGCCTAAATCATTATATCTATCTGTAAAAATTCTCTCTATAACAATAGCCCCCTGTATATATATTCATAGTACATATTCACCTGTAAACTCTGTAAACCAGTAGTATATTATGTTCATTGTACATATCTGTAAAATTTCTACTTATAGTAATATCCACCTGTATATTATATTCAGTACATATCCAGCTGGAAATCTTGCTCACAATACTTGTTATTATCTATATTTTATATTCATAGGTCATACCCATCGGTTAAATTCTGTTTATAATAGAATTAATTTCTATATTTATTCAGTCCATGTCCTGCACTTATGAAAACCAGTGTACAGTGGGTACGGAAAGTATTCAGACCCCTTTAAATTTTTCACTCTTTGTTTCATTGCAGGCATTTTCCAAAAATCAAAAAAGTTCATTTTATTTCTCAGTAATGTACACTCAGCACCCCATCTTGGACAGAAAAAAACAGAAATGTAGAAATTTTTGCAAATTTATTAAAAAACAAAAACTGAAATATCACATGGTCATAAGTATTCAGACCCTTTGTTCAGTATTTAGTAGAAGCACCCTTTTGATCTAATACAGCCATGAGTCGTTTTGGGAAAGATGCAACAAGTTTTTCACATCTGGATTTGGGTATCCTCTGCCATTCCTCCTTGCAGATCCTCTCCAGTTCTGTCAGGTTGGATGGTAAACGTTGGTGGACAGTCATTTTCAGGTCTCTCCAGAGATGCTCAATTGGGTTTAAGTCAGGGCTCTGGCTGGGCCATTCAAGAACAGCCACGGAGTTGTTGTGAAGCCACTCCTTCGTTATTTTAGCGGTGTGCTTAGGGTCATTGTCTTGTTGGAAGGTAAACCTTCGGCCCAGTCTGAGGTCCAGAGCACTCTGGAAAAGGTTTTCGTCCAGGATATCCCTGTACTTGGCCGCATTCATCTTTCCCTCGATTGCAACCAGTCGTCCTGTCCCTGCAGCTGAAAAACACCCCCACAGCATGATGCTGCCACCACCATGCTTCACTGTTGGGACTGTATTGGACAGGTGATGAGCAGTGCCTGGTTTTCTCCACACATACCGCTTAGAATTAAGGCCAAAAAGTTCTATCTTGGTCTCATCAGACCAGAGGATTTTATTTATCACCATCTTGGAGTCCTTCAGGTGTTTTTTAGCAAACTCCATGCGGGCTTTCATGTGTCTTGCACTGAGGAGAGGCTTCCTTCGGGCCACTCTGCCATAAAGCCCCGACTGGTGGATTGCTGCAGTGATGGTTGACTTACTACAACTTTCTCCCATCTCCCGACTGCATCTCTGGAGCTTAGCCACAGTGACCATTGGGTTCTTCTTTGCCTCTCTCACCAAGGCTCTTCTCCCCCGATAGCTCAGTTTGGCCGGACGGCCAGCTCTAGGAAGGGTTCTGGTCGTCCCAAACGTCTTCCATTTGAGGATTATGGAGGCCACTGTGCTCTTAGGAACCTTAAGTGCAGCAGAAATTTTTTTGTAACCTTGACCAGATCTGTGCCTTGCCACAATTCTGTCTCTGAGCTCCTCAGGCAGTTCCTTTGACCTCATGATTGTCATTTGCTCTGACATGCACTGTGAGCTGTAAGGTCTTATATAGACAGGTGTGTGGCTTTCCTAATCAAGTCCAATCAGTATAATCAAACACAGCTGGACTCCAATGAAGGTGTAGAACCATCTCAAGGATGATCAGAAGAAATAGACAGCACCTGAGTTACATATGAGGGTCACGGCAAAGGGTCTGAATACTTATGACCATGTGATATTTCAGTTTTTGTTTTTTAATAAATTTGCAAAAATTTCTACATTTCTGTTTTTTTCTGTCCAAGATGGGGTGCTGAGTGTACATTACTGAGAAATAAAATGAACTTTTTTGATTTTTGGAAAATGGCTGCAATGAAACAAAGAGTGAAAAATTTAAAGGGGTCTGAATACTTTCCGTACCCACTGTATATCCTGCA
>JAQOOF010000816.1:0-5000 GCA_029931835.1 Etheostoma nigrum | reverse complement strand
TATCTTTCTGGAGTATTGTGTACTCCTCTGATACTACATGTACTGCGTTGCCTATGTTTCTGGAGTATAGTGTACTCGGCTGATACTACATGTACTGCGTTTCCTATGTTTCTGGAGTATAGTGTACTCCTCTGATACTACATGTACTGCGTTTCCTATCTCTCTGGAGTATTGTGTACTCGGCTGATACTACATGTACTGCGTTGCCTATGTTTCTGGAGTATAGTGTACTCCTCTGATACTACATGTACTGCGTTTCCTATGTTTCTGGAGTATAGTGTACTCCTCTGATACTACATGTACTGCGTTTCCTATGTTTCTGGAGTATAGTGTACTCGGCTGATACTACATGTACTGCGTTTCCTATGTTTCTGGAGTATAGTGTACTCGGCTGAAACTACATGTACTGCGTTTCCTATGTTTCTGGAGTATAGTGTACTCGGCTGAAACTACATGTACTGCGTTTCCTATGTTTCTGGAGTATAGTGTACTCCTCTGATACTACATGTACTGCGTTTCCTATGTTTCTGGAGTATAGTGTACTCGGCTGAAACTACATGTACTGCGTTTCCTACGGCTCCATGTGATGCATTCATGGAACGTAGGAAAAAGGAGCTCTCTGTACGTTACCTTGGGGGAAAACTCATTTTTCACTTTTTTACATTTTTCTATTGCAAATAGTTTTTTCTCCAAATGTTATAATTTGACTAAAACCCAAATCCAGTGAGAGTAGAGAGCTGATTATTAATGTAAGGTGTGAGGAGCTCGGTACTTTATGGGAACATTAATTAGAAAGACAGAAACTGCCCCCCCCCCCCGGCAAGAAAACTGCTCCATGTGTTGCATTCATGGACATGTAACGAAGGAAAAAGGAGCTCTCTGTACGTTAACTGGGTGGAAAACTATATATATATATATATATATATATATATATATATATATATATATATATATATATATATATATAGTTTAAAGTCTTTATACTTCTGCACCTGTCTACGTGCTTGTGCGTGCACGTGCGTGTGTGCGTGAACACGTAAACGTGAGCGTGCGTGTGCTGAGTCGACGCTGGAGACTTTAGGACCCGGCAGAAACTCCCCTCCGGTGCGGCAGCCTCTGCGGCTCGTGAGAGAGGGAGCGCGCGCGCAGGCCGGTGGGTGAGAGAGAGAAGACCCGGTAGCGCGCGAGGAGGGTTAGAGAGAGGTCCGTGTGCCCGAGGGACGGACGATACGGTAAATATATACGTTACATTTTGGCTCGTGAACGCGCACCGGCAGCCGTTAAGTTGAGCTACAGTCATCTCTTAAAGTCATCGGTAGTGCGCTCCGGACCCAAACCGTCGGTTCCGTTGGTTTGCGCACGAAGAGCGGGTCGTGCACGGCGTCGTGAACTCGGTGAGTCCTGAGGGAAACCAACCGGACACCGGGTATGTACCGGGTGGGGGTTGTCCGGGGGGGGGTCCCGACCCCCGGTAACGTTAAACCGGAGCGCGCCGTCCTCTTCTCCCAGCAGATGCAGCCAGACACATCAGCGCGCGTAACCGTGGCCTCAGCGGAGAGCGAGAGAGCGGGTACGCGCCTGCTGAGGTTAACGAGTGCATTCGGTCTAAGACGCGCGCCCCCGCGTGTGTTTTTCACCTGACCCAGTAAAGCTTACCGGGGCTGCACGCGCAGGCACGTGTGTCTCACCGACTGCCCCCCCCCCCCCCCGCGTACGGTAAAGGCCGCGTGAGGTCGCTCCCAATATTAATTAAATGTCATAAAACTGTCAAGCTAGCGGGAACACCTGAAAACTACGACACTTCCGGCGTCGACTTTCAAAATAAAAGTCTTAAACCCTCATGTCCTCGGGTCAAATTGCCCCGTTGTTCTATATCAATGTCCTCATGTTGCCCTCATATTGTCCCCATGTTGTCCTCATGTTGCCCTCATATTGTCCCCATGTTGTCCTCATGTTGTCCTCATGTTGCCCTCATATTGTCCCCATGTTGTCCTCATGTTGTCCTCATGTTGTCCTATATCATGTTGTCCTCATGTTGTCCTCATGTTGCCCTCATGTTGCCCTCATATTGTCCCCATGTTGTCCTCATGTTGTCTTCATGTTGTCCTCATGTTGTCCTATATCATGTTGTCCTCATGTTGCCCTCATATTGTCCCCATGTTGTCCTCATGTTGTCTTCATGTTGTTCTCATGTTGTCCTATATCATGTTGTCCTCATGTTGCCACCATGTTGTCCTCATGTTGTCTTCATGTTGTCCTCATGTTGTCTTCATGTTGTCTTCATGTTGTCCTCATGTTGCCACCATGTTGTCCTCATGTTGTCTTCATGTTGTCCTCATGTTGTCCTATATCATGTTGTCCTATATCATGTTGTCCTCATGTTGTCCTCATGTTGTCTTCATATTGTCCTCATGTTGTCTTCATGTTGTCCTCATGTTGTCTTCATGGTGTCCTCATGTAGCCCTCATGTTGCCCTCATGTTGTCTTCATGTTGTCCTCATGTTGTCGTCATGGTGTCCTCATATAGCCCTCATGTAGCCCTCATGTTGTCTTCATGTTGTCCTCATGTTGTCCTATATCATGTTGTCCTCATGTTGTCCTCATGTTGTCTTCATATTGTCCTCATGTTGTCTTCATGTTGTCCTCATGTTGTCTTCATGGTGTCCTCATGTAGCCCTCATGTTGCCCTCATGTTGTCTTCATGTTGTCTTCATGTTGTCTTCATGGTGTCCTCATATAGCCCTCATGTTGTCCTCATGTTGTCTTCATGTTGTCCTCATGTTGTCTTCATGTTGTCCTCATGTAGCCCTCATGTTGTCTGTTGGCAACATAAGGACAACATGAGGACAACATGAGATTATCATTTTGGCCATAATCCTGCAGCCTTACCTTATGACATCATAAGGGGTAAGGTTACCTCTCCTTTCTCTGCTTTGCCAGCCCAGAGAATCCCCCCCCCCCATGAGAGAGAGACATCATGGCTTTCAAACGAAAGTGGCAGGTGGTCCCCCCCCCCCCCATGTGTCCTGTTTGAGGGAACCAATAAGATTTTAGGACCTGCAGCCATTTTGTCTATTGAAACGGTTTCATCAATCAGACAGCGACAGCCATGCCCTGAAGACAGGAGATTCCTCTGAGGACACCTGTTGGTGTGTGTGTGTGTCTGTGTGTGTGTGTCTGTGTGTGTGTGTGTGTGTGTGTCTGTGTGTGTGTGTCTGTGTGTGTGTGTGTGTGTGTGTGTGTGTGTGTGTGTGTGTGTGTGTGTCTGTTTGTGTGTGTGTGTGTGTGTGTGTGTCCCATCCATCAAGTACAGTTTGTAGAGACACCTTTACAGCCGTACCCTCAGGCTCTGTGGGGGGGGGGGGGGGGGTAGACTCAGGAAGAGAGAAAAGATACACACATACTACACACATACTACACACATACTACACACATACTACACACATACTACACACATACTACACACATACTACACACATACTACACACATACTACCAATAATACAAAGTACATTATTGTTAGTATGTGTGTATTTTTTTTACTGTTTTACTATTATAATAATACTAGAGATACATACAGTACCAGGGCTGTAGTCAAGACCACCTTTGTCGAGTCTAAGACAAGTCCAAAACCAGGACTAGTCGAGTCCAAGAAAAGACCGAGTCCAAAGAGGTTCGAGTCCAAGACAAGACCGAGTCCAGGACAGAATAAAGGTCTTATGCATGACAGTATCAAGACAATCATTTTGGGTTTCCCTTTCCCTCCAATATTATTATCAACATAATAAAGACACCTGGACTCGGTCCAGACCAGAAGACATATTGGGCAAGACCAGCGGCCGAGACCGAGACAAGTCCGAGTCCAAATACCAGCGAGTCCGAGACAGGTCCGAGTCCAAATACCAGCAAGTCCGAGACAAGTCCGAGTCCGAGACAAGTCCGAGTCCAAATACTAGCGAGTCCGAGACAAGTCCGAGGCAAGTCCGAGTCTGAGACAGGTCCGAGTCCAAATACCAGCGAGTCCGAGACAAGTCCGAGTCCAAATACTAGCGAGTCCGAGACAAGTCCGAGGCAAGTCCGAGTCTGAGACAGGTCCGAGTCCAAATACCAGCGAGTCCGAGACAAGTCCGAGTCCGAGACAAGTCCGAGTCCAAATACTAGCGAGACCGAGACAAGTCCGAGTCCATAGAAAAACGTCTTGAGTCCAGGACCGGACTCGAGTACTACAGCCCTGTACAGAACATACTAATATTGCCACTGACGCCATGCTGTGTCTCTTCTTCTTCTTCTTCTTCTTCTTCTTCTTCTTCTTCTTCTTCTTGTCCTTTGTCTCCAGGAGAGGGGAGGACAGACTCAGTGACGTGAGACAGGTTGAATGCTGCGTCCCCCCGGTGTCTCCGACGGCCTGTCCCATGTTTTGATTTGTTCCATTTTTCCGTTGTGACGTTGTTTTGACCGAGCCCCCCCCCCCCCGCCATGCCGTCCAACAGCCCTGCAGCCGCCGCCCCCCCCGAGACCCCCGAGGACGACGTCACCCCCGACCTGGTGAGACACACACACCTTCGTCTTAATATGCAGTATATCATATCATATACACAATAATATGCAGTATATTATATCATATACACAATAATATGCAGTATATCATATTATATACACAATAATATACAGTATATCATATTATATACACAATAATATACAGTATATTATATTAAATACACAATAATATGCAGTATATCATATCATATACACAATAATATACAGTATATTATATTAAATACACAATAATATGCAGTATATCATATTATATACACAATAATATACAGTATATTATATTAAATACACAATAATATGCATACACAGACTGGCCAGTCAGTCTGTCTGTGTGTGTGTGTGTGTGTGTGTGTGTATTAATGCACACATACACACACACATAAACACACACACACACACACACACACAACGTGAGAAATGTCTCCTTAGGCCCAGGGCAGCCCTCGT
>JAQOOF010000815.1:0-17469 GCA_029931835.1 Etheostoma nigrum | reverse complement strand
TGTGACATGAAGGGCAATACAAGGGTTAACGCAGAAGTTTGCGATGCATGTTGAAACATGCCTTCAAAGGGGGGTGTTTTTAAAATCCAAATCCAATCACAACATGGTCCAAAAGGGCTCCCCACAACAACGGGTCGAAAAGCATCCCTCTCTGTTCTCCGTTTCGGTGACTTGGGTGATTTTTTCTTTTTTTGGGTGGGGGTTTTACATGCAAAAGTAAACAAACTGAACAAGTCCCTGTGACATGAAGGGCAATACAAGGGTTAAAGTAAAGCTATATTGACATATATTCAGGCTGTTAAAGGCATATTTAACTCTCCTTCAGGCCACTCTAAAATGGATTCCTACTGTTAAGCCAGGTTCATTCAAACTCTGGGTTAGACACTACATATCCATTGGGTCACTCAAGTAATTAAGGACCATTCTGATGTAGGATTCTAAAATGAAGGGCTTAAAAGTAAAGCTATATTGACATATATTCAGGCTGTTAAAGGCATATTTAACTCTCCTTCAGGCCACTCTAAAATGGATTCCTACTGTTAAGCCAGGTTCATTCAAACTCTGGGTTAGACAGTACATATCCATTGGGTCACTCAGGTAATTAAGTACCATTCTGATGTAGGACTCTAAAATTAAGGGCTTAAAAATAAAGCTATATTGACATATAGTCAAGGCTGTTAAAGGCATATTTTACTCTTTTTCAGGCAACTCTAAAAACAAATCCTGATGTTATGCCAGCTTCATTCCAAGACTGGGGGAGACATCACATATCCCGTGTGTCCCTCAGGTAATATCAGAGCATTCTGATGAAGGATTCTAAAATTAAGGGCTTAAAAGTAAAGCTATATTGACATATATTCAGGCTGTTAAAGGCATATTTAACTCTCCTTCAGGCCACTCTAAAATGGATTCCTACTGTTAAGCCAGGTTCATTCAAACTCTGGGTTAGACACTACATATCCATTGGGTCACTCAAGTAATTAAGGACCATTCTGATGTAGGATTCTAAAATGAAGGGCTTAAAAGTAAAGCTATATTGACATATATTCAGGCTGTTAAAGGCATATTTAACTCTCCTTCAGGCCACTCTAAAATGGATTCCTACTGTTAAGCCAGGTTCATTCAAACTCTGGGTTAGACACTACATATCCATTGGGTCACTCAGGTAATTAAGTACCATTCTGATGTAGGACTCTAAAATTAAGGGCTTAAAAATAAAGCTATATTGACATATAGTCAAGGCTGTTAAAGGCATATTTTACTCTTTTTCAGGCAACTCTAAAAACAAATCCTGATGTTATGCCAGCTTCATTCCAAGACTGGGGGAGACATCACATATCCCGTGTGTCCCTCAGGTAATATCAGAGCATTCTGATGAAGGATTCTAAAATTAAGGGCTTAAAAGTAAAGCTATATTGACATATATTCAGGCTGTTAAAGGCATATTTAACTCTCCTTCAGGCCACTCTAAAATGGATTCCTACTGTTAAGCCAGGTTCATTCAAACTCTGGGTTAGACACTACATATCCATTGGGTCACTCAAGTAATTAAGGACCATTCTGATGTAGGATTCTAAAATGAAGGGCTTAAAAGTAATGCTATATTGACATATATTCAGGCTGTTAAAGGCATATTTAACTCTCCTTCAGGCCACTCTAAAATGGATTCCTACTGTTAAGCCAGGTTCATTCAAACTCTGGGTTAGACACTACATATCCATTGGGTCACTCGGATAATTAAGGACCATTCTGATGTAGCATTTTAAAATTGAAGCCTTGGATGTCTAATTAATGCTGTATTTTAAATCTTTTTCAGGCTTTTATAGGCATATTATACTCTTTTTCAGGCTACTCTAAAAAGGAATCCTGATGTTATGCCAGCTTCATTCCAAGACTGGGGGAGACATCACATATCCAGTGTGTCCCTCAGGTAATATCAGAGCATTCTGATGAAGGATTCTAAAATTAAGGGCTTAAAAGTAAAGCTATATTGACATATATTCAGGCTGTTAAAGGCATATTTAACTCTCCTTCAGGCCACTCTAAAATGGATTCCTACTGTTAAGCCAGGTTCATTCAAACTCTGGGTTAGACACTACATATCCATTGGGTCACTCAAGTAATTAAGGACCATTCTGATGTAGGATTCTAAAATTAAGGGCTTAAAAGTAAAGCTATATTGACATATAGTCAAGGCTGTTAAAGGCATATTTTACTCTTTTTCAGGCAACTCTAAAAACAAATCCTGATGTTATGCCAGCTTCATTCCAAGACTGGGGGAGACATCACATATCCCGTGTGTCCCTCAGGTAATATCAGAGCATTCTGATGAAGGATTCTAAAATTAAGGGCTTAAAAGTAAAGCTATATTGACATATATTCAGGCTGTTAAAGGCATATTTAACTCTACTTCAGGCCACTCTAAAATGGATTCCTACTGTTAAGCCAGGTTCATTCAAACTGTGGGTTAGACACTACATATCCATTGGGTTACTCAAGTAATTAAGGACCATTCTGATGTAGGATTCTAAAATGAAGGGCTTAATAGTAAAGCTATATTGACATATATTCAGGCTGTTAAAGGCATATTTAACTCTCCTTCAGGCCACTCTAAAATGGATTCCTACTGTTAAGCCAGGTTCATTCAAACTCTGGGTTAGACACTACATATCCATTGGGTCACTCAGGTAATTAAGTACCATTCTGATGTAGGACTCTAAAATTAAGGGCTTAAAAATAAAGCTATATTGACATATAGTCAAGGCTGTTAAAGGCATATTTTACTCTTTTTCAGGCAACTCTAAAAACAAATCCTGATGTTATGCCAGCTTCATTCCAAGACTGGGGGAGACATCACATATCCCGTGTGACCCTCAGGTAATATCAGAGCATTCTGATGAAGGATTCTAAAATTAAATGCTTAAAAGTAAAGCTATATTGACATATATTCAGGCTGTTAAAGGCATATTTAACTCTCCTTCAGGCCACTCTAAAATGGATTCCTACTGTTAAGCCAGGTTCATTCAAACTCTGGGTTAGACACTACATATCCATTGGGTCACTCGGATAATTAAGGACCATTCTGATGTAGCATTTTAAAATTGAAGCCTTGGATGTCTAATTAATGCTGTATTTTAAATCTTTTTCAGGCTTTTATAGGCATATTATACTCTTTTTCAGGCTACTCTAAAAAGGAATCCTGATGTTATGCCAGCTTCATTCCAAGACTGGGGGAGACATCACATATCCAGTGTGTCCCTCAGGTAATATCAGAGCATTGTGATAAAGGATTCTAAAATTAAGGGCTTAAAAGTAAAGCTATATTGACATATATTCAGGCTGTTAAAGGCATATTTAACTCTCCTTCAGGCCACTCTAAAATGGATTCCTACTGTTAAGCCAGGTTCATTCAAACTCTGGGTTAGACACTACATATCTATTGGGTCACTCAGGTAATTAAGGACCATTCTGATGTAGGATTCTGAAATTAAGGGCTTAAAAGTAAAGCTATATTGACATATAGTCAAGGCTGTTAAAGGCATATTTTACTCTTTTTCAGGCAACTCTAAAAACAAATCCTGATGTTATGCCAGCTTCATTCCAAGACTGGGGGAGACATCACCTATCCCGTGTGTTCCTTAGGTAATATCAGAGCATTCTGATGAAGGATTCTAAAATTAAATGCTTAAAAGTAAAGCTATATTGACATATATTCAGGCTGTTAAAGGCATATTTAACTCTCCTTCAGGCCACTAAAATGGATTCCTACTGTTAAGCCAGGTTCATTCAAACTCTGGGTTAGACACTACATATCCATTGGGTCACTCAAGTAATTAAGTACCATTCTGATGTAGGACTCTAAAATTAAGGGCTTAAAAATAAAGCTATATTGACATATAGTCAAGGCTGTTAAAGGCATATTTTACTCTTTTTCAGGCAACTCTAAAAACAAATCCTGATGTTATGCCAGCTTCATTCCAAGACTGGGGGAGACATCACATATCCCGTGTGTCCCTCAGGTAATATCAGAGCATTCTGATGAAGGATTCTAAAATTAAGGGCTTAAAAGTAAAGCTATATTGACATATATTCAGGCTGTTAAAGGCATATTTAACTCTCCTTCAGGCCACTCTAAAATGGATTCCTACTGTTAAGCCAGGTTCATTCAAACTCTGGGTTAGACACTACATATCCATTGGGTCACTCAAGTAATTAAGGACCATTCTGATGTAGGATTCTAAAATGAAGGGCTTAAAAGTAATGCTATATTGACATATATTCAGGCTGTTAAAGGCATATTTAACTCTCCTTCAGGCCACTCTAAAATGGATTCCTACTGTTAAGCCAGGTTCATTCAAACTCTGGGTTAGACACTACATATCCATTGGGTCACTCGGATAATTAAGGACCATTCTGATGTAGCATTTTAAAATTGAAGCCTTGGATGTCTAATTAATGCTGTATTTTAAATCTTTTTCAGGCTTTTAAAGGCATATTATACTCTTTTTCAGGCTACTCTAAAAAGGAATCCTGATGTTATGCCAGCTTCATTCCAAGACTGGGGGAAACATCACATATCCAGTGTGTCCCTCAGGTAATATCAGAGCATTCTGATGAAGGATTCTAAAATTAAGGGCTTAAAAGTAAAGCTATATTGACATATATTCAGGCTGTTAAAGGCATATTTAACTCTCCTTCAGGCCACTCTAAAATGGATTCCTACTGTTAAGCCAGGTTCATTCAAACTCTGGGTTAGACACTACATATCCATTGGGTCACTCAAGTAATTAAGTACCATTCTGATGTAGGACTCTAAAATTAAGGGCTTAAAAATAAAGCTATATTGACATATAGTCAAGGCTGTTAAAGGCATATTTTACTCTTTTTCAGGCAACTCTAAAAACAAATCCTGATGTTATGCCAGCTTCTTTCCAAGACTGGGGGAGACATCACATATCCAGTGTGTCCCTCAGGTAATATCAGAGCATTCTGATGAAGGATTCTAAAATTAAGGGCTTAAAAGTAAAGCTATATTGACATATATTCAGGCTGTTAAAGACATATTTAACTCTCCTTCAGGCCACTCTAAAATGGATTCCTACTGTTAAGCCAGGTTCATTCAAACTCTGGGTTAGACAATACATATCTATTGGGTCACTCAGGTAATTAAGGACCATTCTGATGTAGGATTCTGAAAGTAAGGGCTTAAAAGTAAAGCTATATTGACATATAGTCAAGGCTGTTAAAGGCATATTTTACTCTTTTTCAGGCAACTCTAAAAACAAATCCTGATGTTATGCCAGCTTCATTCCAAGACTGGGGGAGACATCACATATCCCGTGTGTCCCTCAGGTAATATCAGAGCATTCTGATGAAGGATTCTAAAATTAAGGGCTTAAAAGTAAAGCTATATTGACATATATTCAGGCTGTTAAAGGCATATTTAACTCTCTTTCAGGCCACTCTAAAATGGATTCCTACTGTTAAGCCAGGTTCATTCAAACTCTGGGTTAGACACTACATATCCATTGGGTCACTCAGGTAATTAAGTACCAATCTGATGTAGGATTCTAAAATTAAGGGATTAAAAGTAAAGCTATATTGACATATAGTCAAGGCTGTTAAAGGCATATTTTACTCTTTTTCAGGCAACTCTAAAAACAAATCCTGATGTTATGCCAGCTTCATTGCAAGACTGGGGGAGACATCACATATCCCGTGTGTCCCTCAAGCAATATCAGAGCATTCTGATGAAGGATTCTAAAATTAAGGGCTTTAAAGTAAAGCTATATTGACATATATTCAGGCTGTTAAAGGCATATTTAACTTTCCTTCAGGCCACTCTAAAATGGATTCCTACTGTTAAGCCAGGTTCATTCAAACTCTGGGTTAGACACTACATATCCATTGGGTCACTCAAGTAATTAAGGACCATTCTGATGTAGGATTCTAAAATGAAGGGCTTAAAAGTAAAGCTATATTGACATATATTCAGGCTGTTAAAGGCATATTTAACTCTCCTTCAGGCCACTCTAAAATGGATTCCTACTGTTAAGCCAGGTTCATTCAAACTCTGGGTTAGACAGTACATATCCATTGGGTCACTCAGGTAATTAAGTACCATTCTGATGTAGGACTCTAAAATTAAGGGCTTAAAAATAAAGCTATATTGACATATAGTCAAGGCTGTTAAAGGCATATTTTACTCTTTTTCAGGCAACTCTAAAAACAAATCCTGATGTTATGCCAGCTTCATTCCAAGACTGGGGGAGACATCACATATCCCGTGTGTCCCTCAGGTAATATCAGAGCATTCTGATGAAGGATTCTAAAATTAAGGGCTTAAAAGTAAAGCTATATTGACATATATTCAGGCTGTTAAAGGCATATTTAACTCTCCTTCAGGCCACTCTAAAATGGATTCCTACTGTTAAGCCAGGTTCATTCAAACTCTGGGTTAGACACTACATATCCATTGGGTCACTCAAGTAATTAAGGACCATTCTGATGTAGGATTCTAAAATAAAGGGCTTAAAAGTAATGCTATATTGACATATATTCAGGCTGTTAAAGGCATATTTAACTCTCCTTCAGGCCACTCTAAAATGGATTCCTACTGTTAAGCCAGGTTCATTCAAACTCTGGGTTAGACACTACATATCCATTGGGTCACTCAAGTAATTAAGGACCATTCTGATGTAGGATTCTAAAATAAAGGGCTTAAAAATAAAGCTATATTGACATATAGTCAAGGCTGTTAAAGGCATATTTTACTCTTTTTCAGGCAACTCTAAAAACAAATCCTGATGTTATGCCAGCTTCATTCCAAGACTGGGGGAGACATCACATATCCCGTGTGTCCCTCAGGTAATATCAGAGCATTCTGATGAAGGATTCTAAAATTAAGGGCTTAAAAGTAAAGCTATATTGACATATATTCAGGCTGTTAAAGGCATATTTAACTCTCCTTCAGGCCACTCTAAAATGGATTCCTACTGTTAAGCCAGGTTCATTCAAACTCTGGGTTAGACACTACATATCCATTGGGTCACTCAAGTAATTAAGGACCATTCTGATGTAGGATTCTAAAATAAAGGGCTTAAAAGTAATGCTATATTGACATATATTCAGGCTGTTAAAGGCATATTTAACTCTCCTTCAGGCCACTCTAAAATGGATTCCTACTGTTAAGCCAGGTTCATTCAAACTCTGGGTTAGACACTACATATCCATTGGGTCACTCGGATAATTAAGGACCATTCTGATGTAGCATTTTAAAATTGAAGCCTTGGATGTCTAATTAATGCTGTATTTTAAATCTTTTTCAGGCTTTTATAGGCATATTATACTCTTTTTCAGGCTACTCTAAAAAGGAATCCTGATGTTATGCCAGCTTCATTCCAAGACTGGGGGAGACAACACATATCCAGTGTGTCCCTCAGGTAATATCAGAGCATTCTGATAAAGGATTCTAAAATTAAGGGCTTAAAAGTAAAGCTATATTGACATATATTCAGGCTGTTAAAGGCATATTTAACTCTCCTTCAGGCCACTCTAAAATGGATTCCTACTGTTAAGCCAGGTTCATTCAAACTCTGGGTTAGACACTACATATCCATTGGGTCACTCAAGTAATTAAGTACCATTCTGATGTAGGACTCTAAAATTAAGGGCTTAAAAATAAAGCTATATTGACATATAGTCAAGGCTGTTAAAGGCATATTTTACTCTTTTTCAGGCAACTCTAAAAACAAATCCTGATGTTATGCCAGCTTCAATCCAAGACTGGGGGAGACATCACATATCCCGTGTGTCCCTCAGGTAATATCAGAGCATTCTGATGAAGGATTCTAAAATTAAGGGCTTAAAAGTAAAGCTATATTGACATATATTCAGGCTGTTAAAGGCATATTTAACTCTCCTTCAGGCCACTCTAAAATGGATTCCTACTGTTAAGCCAGGTTCATTCAAACTCTGGGTTAGACACTACATATCTATTGGGTCACTCAGGTAATTAAGGACCATTCTGATTTAGGATTCTAAAATTAAGGGCTTAAAAGTAAAGCTATATTGACATATAGTCAAGGCTGTTAAAGGCATTTTTTACTCTTTTTCAGGCAACTCTAAAAACAAATCCTGATGTTATGCCAGCTTCATTCCAAGACTGGGGGAGACATCACATATCCAGTGTGTCCCTCAGGTAATATCAGAGCATTCTGATGAAGGATTCTAAAATTAAGGGCTTAAAAGTAAAGCTATCTTGACATATATTCAGGCTGTTAAAGACATATTTAACTCTCCTTCAGGCCACTCTAAAATGGATTCCTACTGTTAAGCCAGGTTCATTCAAACTCTGGGTTAGACACTACATATCTATTGGGTCACTCAGGTAATTAAGGACCATTCTGATGTAGGATTCTGAAAGTAAGGGCTTAAAAGTAAAGCTATATTGACATATATTCAGGCTGTTAAAGGCATATTTAACTCTCCTTCAGGCCACTCTAAAATGGATTCCTACTGTTAAGCCAGGTTCATTCAAACTCTGGGTTAGACACTACATATCCATTGGGTCACTCGGATAATTAAGGACCATTCTGATGTAGCATTTTAAAATTGAAGCCTTGGATGTCTAATTAATGCTGTATTTTAAATTTCTTTCAGGCTTTTAAAGGCATATTTTACTCTTTTTCAGGCTACTCTAAAAAGGAATCCTGATGTTATGCCAGCTTCATTCCAAGACTGGGGGAAACATCACATATCCAGTGTGTCCCTCAGGTAATATCAGAGCATTCTGATGAAGGATTCTAAAATTAAGGGCTTAAAAGTAAAGCTATATTGACATATATTCAGGCTGTTAAAGGCATATTTAACTCTCTTTCAGGCCACTCTAAAATGGATTCCTACTGTTAAGCCAGGTTCATTCAAACTCTGGGTTAGACACTACATATCTATTGGGTCACTCAGGTAATTAAGGACCATTCTGATGTAGGATTCTGAAATTAAGGGCTTAAAAGTAAAGCTATATTGACATATAGTAAAGGCTGTTAAAGGCATATTTTACTCTTTTTCAGGCAACTCTAAAAACAAATCCTGATGTTATGCCAGCTTCATTCCAAGACTGGGGGAAACATCACATATCCAGTGTGTCCCTCAGGTAATATCAGAGCATTCTGATGAAGGATTCTAAAATTAAGGGCTTAAAAGTAAAGCTATATTGACATATATACAGGCTGTTAAAGGCATATTTAACTCTCTTTCAGGCCACTCTAAAATGGATTCCTACTGTTAAGCCAGGTTCATTCAAACTCTGGGTTAGACACTACATATCTATTGGGTCACTCAGGTAATTAAGGACCATTCTGATGTAGGATTCTAAAATTAAGGGCTTAAAAGTAAAGCTATATTGACATATAGTCAAGGCTGTTAAAGGCATTTTTTACTCTTTTTCAGGCAACTCTAAAAACAAATCCTGATGTTATTCCAGCTTCATTCCAAGACTGGGGGAGACATCACATATCCCGTGTGTCCCTCAAGCAATATCAGAGCATTCTGATGAAGGATTCTAAAATTAAGGGCTTTAAAGTAAAGCTATATTGACATATATTCAGGCAGTTAAAGGCATATTTAACTTTCCTTCAGGCCACTCTAAAATGGATTCCTACTGTTAAGCCAGGTTCATTCAAACTCTGGGTTAGACAGTACATATCCATTGGGTCACTCAGGTAATTAAGTACCATTCTGATGTAGGACTCTAAAATTAAGGGCTTAAAAATAAAGCTATATTGACATATAGTCAAGGCTGTTAAAGGCATATTTTACTCTTTTTCAGGCAACTCTAAAAACAAATCCTGATGTTATGCCAGCTTCATTCCAAGACTGGGGGAGACATCACATATCCCGTGTGTCCCTCAGGTAATATCAGAGCATTCTGATGAAGGATTCTAAAATTAAGGGCTTAAAAGTAAAGCTATATTGACATATATACAGGCTGTTAAAGGCATATTTAACTCTCTTTCAGGCCACTCTAAAATGGATTCCTACTGTTAAGCCAGGTTCATTCAAACTCTGGGTTAGACACTACATATCTATTGGGTCACTCAGGTAATTAAGGACCATTCTGATGTAGGATTCTAAAATTAAGGGCTTAAAAGTAAAGCTATATTGACATATAGTCAAGGCTGTTAAAGGCATTTTTTACTCTTTTTCAGGCAACTCTAAAAACAAATCCTGATGTTATGCCAGCTTCATTCCAAGACCGGGGGAGACATCAAATATCCAGTGTGTCCCTCAGGTAATATCAGAGCATTCTGATGAAAGATTCTAAAATTAAGGGCTTAAAAGTAAAGCTATATTGACATATATTCAGGCTGTTAAAGACATATTTAACTCTCCTTCAGGCCACTCTAAAATGGATTCCTACTGTTAAGCCAGGTTCATTCAAACTCTGGGTTAGACACTACATATCTATTGGGTCACTCAGGTAATTAAGGACCATTCTGATGTAGGATTCTGAAAGTAAGGGCTTAAAAGTAAAGTTATATTGACATATAGTCAAGGCTGTTAAAGGCATATTTTACTCTTTTTCAGGCAACTCTAAAAACAAATCCTGATGTTATGCCAGCTTCATTGCAAGACTGGGGGAGACATCACATATCCCGTGTGTCCCTCAAGCAATATCAGAGCATTCTGATGAAGGATTCTAAAATTAAGGGCTTTAAAGTAAAGCTATATTGACATATATTCAGGCTGTTAAAGGCATATTTAACTTTCCTTCAGGCCACTCTAAAATGGATTCCTACTGTTAAGCCAGGTTCATTCAAACTCTGGGTTAGACAGTACATATCCATTGGGTCACTCAGGTAATTAAGTACCATTCTGATGTAGGACTCTAAAATTAAGGGCTTAAAAATAAAGCTATATTGACATATAGTCAAGGCTGTTAAAGGCATATTTTACTCTTTTTCAGGCAACTCTAAAAACAAATCCTGATGTTATGCCAGCTTCATTCCAAGACTGGGGGAGACATCACATATCCCGTGTGTCCCTCAGGTAATATCAGAGCATTCTGATGAAGGATTCTAAAATTAAGGGCTTAAAAGTAAAGCTATATTGACATATATTCAGGCTGTTAAAGGCATATTTAAGTCTCCTTCAGGCCACTCTAAAATGGATTCCTACTGTTAAGCCAGGTTCATTCAAACTCTGGGTTAGACACTACATATCCATTGGGTCACTCAAGTAATTAAGGACCATTCTGATGTAGGATTCTAAAATGAAGGGCTTAAAAGTAATGCTATATTGACATATATTCAGGCTGTTAAGGGCATATTTAAGTCTCCTTCAGGCCACTCTAAAATGGATTCCTACTGTTAAGCCAGGTTCATTCAAACTCTGGGTTAGACACTACATATCCATTGGGTCACTCGGATAATTAAGGACCATTCTGATGTAGCATTTTAAAATTGAAGCCTTGGATGTCTAATTAATGCTGTATTTTAAATCTTTTTCAGGCTTTTAAAGGCATATTATACTCTTTTTCAGGCTACTCTAAAAAGGAATCCTGATGTTATGCCAGCTTCATTCCAAGACTGGGGGAAACATCACATATCCAGTGTGTCCCTCAGGTAATATCAGAGCATTCTGATGAAGGATTCTAAAATTAAGGGCTTAAAAGTAAAGCTATATTGACATATATTCAGGCTGTTAAAGGCATATTTAACTCTCTTTCAGGCCACTCTAAAATGGATTCCTACTGTTAAGCCAGGTTCATTCAAACTCTGGGTTAGACACTACATATCTATTGGGTCACTCAGGTAATTAAGGACCATTCTGATGTAGGATTCTGAAATTAAGGGCTTAAAAGTAAAGCTATATTGACATATAGTCAAGGCTGTTAAAGGCATATTTTACTCTTTTTCAGGCAACTCTAAAAACAAATCCTGATGTTATGCCAGCTTCATTCCAAGACTGGGGGAGACATCACCTATCCCGTGTGTCCCTCAGGTAATATCAGAGCATTCTGATGAAGGATTCTAAAATGAAGGGCTTAAAAGTAAAGCTATATTGACATATATTCAGGCTGTTAAAGGCATATTTAACTCTCCTTCAGGCCACTCTAAAATGGATTCCTACTGTTAAGCAAGGTTCATTCAAACTCTGGGTTAGACACTACATATCTATTGTGTCACTCAGGTAATTAAGGACCATTCTGATGTAGGATTCTGAAATTAAGGGCTTAAAAGTAAAGCTATATTGACATATAGTCAAGGCTGTTAAAGGCATATTTTACTCTTTTTCAGGCAACTCTAAAAACAAATCCTGATGTTATGCCAGCTTCATTCCAAGACTGGGGGAGACATCACCTATCCCGTGTGTCCCTCAGGTAATATCAGAGCATTCTGATGAAGGATTCTAAAATTAAGGGCTTTAAAGTAAAGCTATATTGACCTATATTCAGGCTGTTAAAGGCATATTTAACTTTCCTTCAGGCCACTCTAAAATGGATTCCTACTGTTAACCCTTGTGTTGTCCTTTGGCTCACGGGGACCCGTGCAGTTTTACCCATAGTGTTGTCCTTTGGGTCCCTGGGACCCGACTCGGTCAGATTCTGCCCCCCAGGGTCTCAGAGACCCGACAGCATTCTTCTGCCCCCCGGGGTCTCAGAGACCCGACAGCATTCTTCTGCCCCCCGGGGTCTCAGAGACCCGACAACATTCTTCTGCCCCCCGGGGTCTCAGAGACCCGACAGCATTCTTCTGCCCCCCTGGGTCTCAGAGACCCGACAGCATTCTTCTGCCCCCCGGGGTCTCAGAGACCCGACAGCATTCTTCTGCCCCCCGGGGTCTCAGAGACCCGACAGCGTTCTGCCCCGACAGCATTCTTCTGCCCCCCCCGGGGTCTCAGAGACCCGACAGCGTTCTGCCCCGACAGCATTCTTCTGCCCCCCCGGGGTCTCAGAGACCCGACAGCATTCTTCTGCCCCCCGGGGTCTCAGAGACCCGACAGCGTTCTGCCCCGACAGCATTCTTCTGCCCCCCGGGGTCTCAGAGACCCGACAGCGTTCTGCCCCGACAGCATTCTTCTGCCCCCCCGGGGTCTCAGAGACCCGACAGCATTCTTCTGCCCCCCCGGGGTCTCAGAGACCCAACAGCATTCTGCCCCCCCCCGGAGGTCTCAGAGACCCGTGGCAGAATGCTGTCGGGTCCCTGGGACCCGAGGCACTGTATTGCCGGGTCCCTGGGACCCGAGGCACTGTATTGCCGGGTCTCAGAGACCCGACAGCATTCTTCTGCCCCCCCGGGGTCTCAGAGACCCGTGGCAGAATGCTGTCGGGTCCCTGGGACCCGAGGCACTGTATTGCCGGGTCCCTGGGACCCGTGGCACATTCAATCGATCGTAATAGTTCTGCTAGCCTCGCATTGTCAAACCTTTGAGTCCCTGGAATTCTGGCCAGTGGCTTGTAGTTGTAGTAAAAAAAAAAAAAAAAAAAACAGGAAAGGCAAAGGCGAGTGGAAAGGGAGGTTAAAAAAAAACCAAACAAACAAACAAAGGCTTGATATTGGTCTACTTATTATTTCTATTACACACACATACATACAACACACACACACACACACACACACACAGTATACACTGTAGACACATTTGTCTTCTTGTTGTTGTCATTTTCTTTTTTACGTCATCTTGTTTCGGACCTGTGCACTTTTTGCACGTGGCCTCGGCACAGCCTGGGGGGAGGGCAACGGCAGTATGGCCCGTCGTTTGACTCTGGAGTTGAAGCTGCATCGGATTATCGTGGGCGCCGGCGCCGCCGCTGCCCGCAATGCCCCCGCTGAGGCCAAGGTACAACAGGGAGAAAAAGTACAAGAGGCCCGCCAGGAACACAAACACAACGACGCTGACCGGGCTGGCGGCGGGTGTGCGTCACAAGAGGACCAACACATGCACGACCACAGCAGAGAAAAAGACTACCGCTGCTGCTACGACGACGACGACGACAACAAAGACGATGACCAAGGCCAAGACATAGGAGGAGAACAAGTAAATGAAGAAGGAGAAGAAGAAGAAGAAGAAGAAGAAGACGAAGAAGACGAAGAAGAGGGTGGACATGTAAGGGCCAAAGAAGAAGACGAAGAAGACGAAGAAGTAGATGTAGAAGAAGACGAAGAAGACGAAGAAGTAGATGTAGAAGAAGACGAAGAAGAAGAAGTAGAAGAAGTAGATGCAGAAGAAGACGAAGAAGAAGAAGAAGAAGAAGAAGAAGAGGGTAGTGAAGACGAGGGGCCAGAGGAGGACGAGCAGGATGAGGAAACGTTTGTGTCAAAAGATGGCAAAATCAAATGGTCCTCGAAAACATGTCATCCCAGGTGCCTTAGACCTCATCGCCACGCCACTGAAAAGGACAAACCCGACCAAGAAGAGGCCACAACACACGCTGCGGCTGCTGTGGCTGATGCTGATGCTGCGCTGCTACTACTACAGAGCCCGGGACCCACAGACTATGCCGCGGAACACGTCCACGACATAGTCTCTGCGTTTGGCCTGTTTGTCACGCGGCAAATCGAAGACATGGTTGTGGCCGCCACGAACCTTGAGGGTCAAAGGAGATATGCCACAGCCGTGGAAAGCAAGTGGAAAGCGATGGACGTCACGGACCTGCGAGCCTACCTCGGGCTGCTGCTCCTCGCGGGCGTGTACCGGTCCCGCAACGAGGCCTTGGAAAGCCTGTGGCACGAGGAGAGCGGCAGGGCCATTTTCCGCGCCACGATGCCAATCAAGCAGTTCCACGCGTACTCTAGACTGTTGCGATTCGACGACCGCGAGTCGAGAGCTGCCCGACAAGCCTCGGACAAACTGGCGGCCGTACGAGAGGTGTGGGACGAGTGGACGCGGCAGCTGCCTCGCCTCTACAACCCGGGCGCCGACGTGACGGTGGACGAATAGCTGGTGCCCTTTCGAGGTGTTGTATTTGTTGCTTTGTTGTTGTTGTTGTTGTATTTGTTGCTTTGTTGTTGTTGTTGTTGTTGTTGTTGTACCATTGCCGTACAATTGCCGTACAATTGTCTTTGTGTGTGTGTGTGTGTGTGTGTGTTAATTTCTTTTTTTTTCTTTTTTTTTTTTCATCCTCCATCTCGTTCAATCATGTTCCATCTTCTTGTTGTGACACGCTACTTCCACAAGGTCGATGTGCCTTCCGCCAGTACATGCCAAGCAAGCCCGCCCGGTACGGACTCAAGTCGTGGGTAACCTGCAACGCCGGCTCCAGCTACGCGTGGCACATGCAACTCTACACGGGCAAGTCTGTCAGCGGCACGCCCGAGAGGAATCTGGGCGCCCGCGTGGTGCTGGACGTGACCGAGGGCCTGAGGGGCCCGCGTAACGTGACGTGCAACAACTTTTTCACCTCCTACGCGCTGGCCCAGCGGCTGCTCGTCGAGCGGCGCCTCACCGTGGTGGGCACGATGCGCAAAAACAAGCCCGAGCTGCCGCCGGCGTTGCTCGCCACAAAGGGCCGTGCGGTCTTCTCGTCCAAGTTTGCCTTCACGCCCGTCGCCACTCTGGTGTCCTACGTGCCCAAGAGGCACAGGAACGTGGTGCTGCTGAGCACGCTGCACACGGGGGATGCGCGCGTCGGCGCCGGCAGGCAAGCCAAACCCGACATCATCCTCCACTACAACCACACCAAGGGCGGCGTGGACACCCTGGACAAGCTTGTGGGCACGTACAGCTGCCGCAGGAAGACGGCACGCTGGCCCCTCGCCCTGTTCCACAACATCCTCGACGTGTCCGCCTACAACGCCTTTGTGCTGTGGTGACAGCTCAGGCCCGAGTGGATGCGCGGCAAGCTCAACAAGAGGAGGGTGTTCCTCGAGCAGTTGGGAAGGGCTCTTGTGAATCCGCTCATCGAGAGACGCCGCCGTCTGCCTCGCACGGAGGCGTCCGCCGCGCTTGTCAAAGCCGTCGTCACGGCGAGGAGGTGTGGCGGCGGCGGCTGCGGTGACACAGTCACAAGGGGCCTAGAGGAGGACGGGGATTCTGAACCGGCCACACCGAGGGTGCAGAGCAAAAGGAAGCGGTGTCAGCTCTGTCCAGAGAGAAAGGACCGCAAATCACACATTGTGTGCGGTGGCTGCAAGAGATACATCTGCGGGAGTTGCACGCGGGCCTACTACTTTGCCGACTGTGTTTGCCCGTAGGACACAGACACACACACACATAGACACACAGCAGACACACACACATAGACACACACACAGCAGACACACACACACAGCAGACACACACACACAGCAGACACACACACAGCAGACACACAGCCACACACATAGACACACACACACACACACACACACACAGCCACACACACATAGACACACAGCCACACACATAGACACACACACACACACACACATAGACACTAGAGGATGGATACCCGACCCGAGCCCGACGGGACCCGACGGTACCCGACGGGTCGGGCCGGGTTCGGACAGATTTTTAGAAAGGATGCTTGGGTTCGGGTCGGGCTCGGTCACATCAGCGCAATAAGGCATTGAACATTTTGAATTTAAAACAGCTCAAAATAAATGTCAAATATTACCCTAATATCCGTCTTCCTGTGTGCTGTGACAACGAAAGACGTGCGTATTAAGTTACATGTGGCAGCGCAACGATGGAAGATGTTAAAAAGAAGTTGGCCGCAGGAGATTTTAAAACTATTGAAATCGAAAGAAAGTCAGCTGTGCATTGATGCGCTCATCTGTTGACATTTCCGAATGCCTTCCTACAATTGCATAATAAAAGCAGGCTTTCCACACAAACAAACGTACATGTGTCATTAGTATGAGAAACAAATGCGATTTTAACTGTCGGGCTCGGGTCGGGCTCGGACAGAAATATCTTAATGCCTGTCGGGCTCGGGTCGGGTTCGGTTACTGCTCTGTCGGACGCGGGCCGGGCTCGGACAGAAAAATCCGGCCCGATCCGCACTCTAATAGACACACACACCCAGCAGACACACACACACAGCCACACACAGCCACACACATAGACACACACATAGACACACACACACACACACACACACACACGGGTCCCTGGGACCCAAATGGCAAGGCTGAGGCGTCAAGGGTAGTAGAAAGATGACATTGAACAAGGATGGGTCCCACAAGGATGGCAATTGACATGGAATGAAAGCGGTGTCTCGGCACCCCAAAGCAGAACGGCAGGCTAGTACAAAAGGTCACATAAGCTACACATGTCCCTGTGACACTAAGGACAATACAAGGGTTAAAGGCCGTTGTGCAGCAGGTTTGCTTTCTGACATGCAGAAACAGCTTGGCAAGGTCTGATACGGCTGCAAGCACTGAACTCTGGTATGATGCATTTTAGCAACCGTCAGCCAGAGTTCTGTGTCTGGGAATGAAGTCCTTTTCTCTGGCTCTTCCAACTCATACTTACCTGGCAGGGGAG
>JAQOOF010000814.1:0-17500 GCA_029931835.1 Etheostoma nigrum | reverse complement strand
CCTAGGGAGGTGTTCCAGGCACGTCCAGCTGGGAGGAGGCCTCGGGGAAGACCCAGGACTAGGTGGAGAGATTATATCTCCAACCTGGCCTGGGAACGCCTCGGGATCCCCCAGTCGGAGCTGGTTGATGTGGCTCGGGAAAGGGAAGTTTGGGGTCCCCTACTGGAGCTGCTGCCCCCGCGACCCGACTCCGGATAATCGGATGAAGATGGATGGATGGATGAAATAGCAAAAGGAAATGAACTATTACTATTGCTTACTTCTGGGGCATTGGGTGGTTGCTCATGCCATCGTGGCTCTCAGCACTCCTATTTTTGAAAGAAAGAATAAATCATCAATTTCCATTTGTGCCCCTCATAGTTAAATATCTATGCACACTAGCATGTACTTCATTAATTATCTAGAAGAACACACATGAATCAACAACAGTCCATTGTAAGGTGACCAGCCTTCTCAGACAAAATCCGGGGACATTTTCAGCTCAGAAGCGTAGATACCCCCAAAACACGTCATGTTTTTATCTGTAAAACTTAAAACGGGAACACTAGACCTAGAGCTGTTCTCATTAGGGGCTGCCCCCCCCCCAAACTCCACTCACTTCAGAGGGGAATGTTTCAAGATAGAAAGTCCTAATATTTCAAGATAAAAAGTCTTAATATTTCAAGATAAAATGTCTTAATATTTCAAGATAGAAAGTCCTAATATTTCAAGATAGAAAGTCCTAATATTTCAAGATAGAAAAGTCCTAATATTTCAAGATAAAAAGTCCTAATATTTCAAGATAGAAAGTCCTAATATTTCAAGATAAAATGTTCTAATATTTCAAGATAGAAAGTCTTAATATTTCCTAATGTTGTCATGTTTACTGAACTACATTTATCTGACCGCTTTTGCTTTATTACTTCAGGCTTGTTTCTGCAACAGCTCATTGAGTATCAGATACAATAAAAACTCTTGAGGAAAGATTTTCCTTTGACATTGATGCAGTATGAAACGAGATCGCTGCAATCGGCAGCAGAGAAACAAGCTACAATGGAAATTAATGGGATAATTGTCCAGCTTGTATTTACGTTCATAAAGTGCTCGTTTTGCTGCTGACAGACTCAGATTAATATTCTAAGTGTCTGATAACATTATGGAAAGGTTAAAGATTAAGATCCTTTTTTAAAACATAAAAGTCCGAAATTGCGTTCGCTAAACCCACCAGACTCCATGTAAATAATCAGTGATTTTAGCATGTATAGAGCAGCATATCTCCACCAGACTCCATGTAAATAATCAGTGATTTTAGCATGGTAAAATACGGCTTTCTAAAACATCTCTGAGCTCTGAGCAGCGCTGCTCGATCGGCTCCGTTTGGTCAGAGTTTTCTTTCTTTCATTCCAATATCGGGTCTGTCAGTCACAGTGAAAACCGGGGACATTTCCGGGGACTGTCCCCGGAAACCGGGGACGTCTGGTCACCCTGGTCCATTGTTCTTTAGTGTAACTTGTAAGCTGTATTTCTGCTAACATTAGCTCTCAACAGCAAGTCAAGGTTAAATGCGCCAACTATAGACTGACAAGGCAAACAGTAGCACAACATTATCGGTGCATTATGGTTATTACAGTTAGCCAAACGTTATAAGAAACTAGGTTATTAATGTGCTAATAGCGTTAGATAATGATAAGCATTGACAATCGCCGTTTTGCATTTTGCTGACGCTACGTTTAAACTATGAGAAGTAAACTTCGATTTGTAGAAAATTAACGTTAGCATGTTTACCATAAGTGGCAAGCTAACGTTACAGACAATTTACATGGAAACTTCAGATACATTTACTTTACTATGTGACTCTTACATGTAATAACTATAGTTTATATGGGACAAAGATATACATAAAACCAAGTGAAGCTAAATCTTACCTTGAATTATTCAGCAGCAGTTGCATCTACATTTGCAGTGGTTAAATGTTAAAACTAGTTGTTAAAATAAAAAAAGACCTGGAAAAATCCTTTAAATGACACCAAGACCATGTTTATGGGTTCAAGAATAACAAAATAAAGGCCATTTGAAACTAGGAAGTCGTCACTTTATTTGGTCCCTTGTTTTCCATTAAAATTAAAACAAAAGGTGTGACCGAATCATAAAAATTATAATGTTTTTTGCTATAACTTTTTTAATTATTGAGATATTTATCTGAATTTTTTAGGATAAGCTTTTGGCCATATCCTCTACATATTCTACTTATGAAAAGTCAGATACACCATAATATATAAAAATAAAAACAAACACTAATTACACCGAATAATAATCTTTATTCAGACAGCACTTATAAAAACAGGTTACAAAGATTTAAAACTATTGCAAATACAACAGTGTACTTGTACCACCTTAGGTAAAGGTTAGGTAAACTTTGTCCCAATGGGAAATTTGTTTTGAAACACAGCCACTGCAGCACCAAACATATAAAACAAACACAATACAATACAAAAAAAAAACTGTAAAGTAATTTCCATCACACCACTCTATACACTAGAAAGTGATTAACATCATACCACTCATACCTTGTGTAATGACATTCAATACATAACTATTTTATGTATTACAGTTACATTACATTTCATTAAGATAGGGTCAAATCTTTCAGAATCAAATCGGATACAAGTTGATATTTTGAAATTTCATAATCAGTGGCATCATCCTCATAATTTTGTCCTTCAAGCCAATAGCCAATAACGTATGTGCCTCCTTGTTTCTTCAGATATGTATCAATTTGTCCATAATACATGGTTTCACTTTTTGTGTCCTTGTCAAACCAGATGTGGCATATCCTTCTGCCCACAACCTTGCCCCCTATAATTTCATCAACACTGAACCTGCAGTCTTCATCCATCTCAGGGAACTCAATGCTCAAATCAAAGTCTGGCGTCTTCAGTTTTGCCTCCAGCTTCTTCCTGTCACTTTCCACAAAACAAGAAAAGCATTTTTTTCTGTAACACCGCACGCGTCTGATGAAATCCGAAGTCGCGTTGACCGGAACTAAAATAGCAGCCGCGACAGCGGAGATAGGCGCGTACCTAATTAAAGGTCTATTAGGGATGAGTGAGTACAGCATTATCTGTATCTATACTCGGACTGGTCGGGGCTTAACCCGGAAGTGGGTCGGGTTGTCTTGAAATGGGCGGTGCTTTAACCTGTATGTTATTTTAAGCATACAATTGATGTGGCTTGATCAGAAATTGTTATATTTATTGCTGATTAGAAAACTATTTACATGACAGCATCAGCATTGAGCTTCAGATCAATGGTGTTGGCATGGTAACAAGCAAACTATATACAGAACAAGTTTTGCAACAACGAATACAACACATGCAGTTGCAATTATGAAGTAAAATGTTATGAACAAGAGTTTTCATACTCAATATAACTTTCTTTTTTTAACTTTAAATTTTTTTATGATCAGTGTGATTTTTGTTTAGTTCTTGGTTCTTTTCTTCTTCTTTTTTTAAAAACCCACGTTTACCAGAAACCTACTGGTTAAGTAAGTACTACAAACCGAAGTAAAAAACAAACCTGAAGTTGAAGAAACCCTAAACGTTAATGGAAAAGACCCGCGGACCTGAGTGGCTGAGAGAGAGAGAGAGAGAGAGCTGTTCACTTCTCATTGTTCTGTGTGTGAGTGAGCAGATCGTGTGTGTAGGGAAGGGGCGCTGTGACTATCACAAAACGCAGACACAGTCCGCTACCCAATGAGGAGTTTTATTCAATCCGAGCACAGATATTGACTCGTATCACTTGTATAATACTTGTATTCTGCAAAAGTGCTTTATCCGTACCGGATACTCGTTTCAGCCGAGTATCCGGCTCGTCTATGATTCTAACACAAACATCTTGTCATTGAATTCCGTGTACAGCTGGCTATAGGCTAGTTTCAGAGTAGGATTGATTTCGGCTTGACCATGACATTTTACACATCCATGAAAGTAGCAGCCCGCAAATTCGTAAGACGTGTGAGTCGACAGAGAATGGCCTAAAGTTTTTTTTGCCTGTGTTGAGTGCGTGCTGAATTTCAATGTTTTCTCTGTGCGTTACGTACCTCAACCATTGCATTGAAACATCAGAATGTGTCTTACTGGGGTTTATGTACGCACCCTCTTAGGTCAGTGCGACAGTGTTTTGGGAATGGCATTTTAAAAACACCTGTACAATTGGATGCAAGGGTTGTGAACAGAAATGGATTTAATATTAAAATGTCTGAAAATATACATTACAGTAATTTGAATCCAACATATCAAAAGCAAAGATAAATTGGCCTATTTTTGAAAAAAATAAATGTTTACATATTGAAGATAAGCTTACTTAATAAAAGTAGCCACTATGGTAGCGATAAAGTTAAGCTTAAAGAATCCCTGTGCCTTCCACATGCACGTTTAACTTTAAAACATGATGTATAAATAATATCCATTTATGTATACAATATATGCTTCAGGGGTCCCTATTCAGTCTCTTTTTCAGCTAAGGGGTCCCTGGACTAAAAAACGTTGAAGGTGACTGCTCTAATAGCATTATTGTACTTTAATTTTTGTTTTGCAAATTTTGGAAAAAATATTTGAAAATAAAGTCACTTTAAATACAAAAATAGTTTATTAGAGTAATGGATGTCATGAGGTGAAAATATAATGACAGATTCTTCATTTTTAGGGAAAATTATTTGTACTAAAAGCTATTCAACGTGCAACTGAATGTACTTGCTTTACAGACAGTAACTAGAAGAAAATGTGATAAAAAAGGAAGAATTTGGTTTGATTGAAGAAAAAAACAACAACCTGTGAGGCAGGTTGTACATGACATCTGGTTTACCAGATGGACAGCGAGACTGTTTAACAGGTCGGATGGAATGCGTATTCCACTTTTCCCTGCATTCATCCAGGTCCCTCTGTAGCACACCTAGGAACACGAACCGGACGAGGCATATGTGCTCTCGACTGCCACTGAAGAGATGTCTCTCCCTCAAGTCATTCATGAGGTCAATCCAGAATTGAGACCTAAACACAGACATTAGAGATGTAGTTTTTTAAGGTGATGCAGATCCATGTTATGGATTCAAAATTTCACAATATAATGATCATTATAAAACTGTAAACCTGAAGTGCCACAAAAATAGTGGGTAAAAGGGGTCTCTGTGTTTTTAAGTGGTGAGAGAAAAAAAAAGAGGAAAGTCAAAAGTTATACTTCTATGATGTATGCGTGAGAAGTGTTACAGAAGAAGAAGGGTAACAACATGCATCCCTTATGATTTACAGAATTTTAAATTTTGTTTTTGTTGAGTCCAGTCACAAGCAATTATTTTCAGAAGTAATCAGAAATATTTATATTCCATGACTACATATTATGTTCATTACTAGAGCTGTAAAAAGTATTTAAAATGTTGAGGACCACATCTTTGTTTTCGGAAGTATGACCACCAGCTTTCGATCCGTTGGTTTGCGGTTGAGGAGCCATACATATGACTGGCAGCCCCAGCAAAACCATCACTGTGTTTTGATCTTAAAGTCCATGTTGCAGGTTTAATTTTGCAACGAATTTGTGCAATTTGCTTGTTGGTAGTAAATATTTGAACTGTTATCCATTGTTTTTGATGGTGTTGGATATTGCAAAACTGAATATATATCGAAAAATGGTCACAATTTTACAGTGTTTCATTTTCCCCCCACAATGCATTGCATGATGTCACGTTGGGGAGCAAACAGAGCAGCCTGCGTTGTATTTACCACTGGTCTGGTCTAATGTGGCTTCTGGTCTTTAATATTAACAGTCTATGGTCTCGATCAAGTCCATGTGACTTTATTATATTTATAATAATATTGGAGGGAAAGTGAAACACAGCTTAGACGGGGGTGTTGTTCGGCTTTTCATAAGTTTAGACTAACGCTACGCCGCCGGACGTTAGCACAACAGCGTTAGCCTAGCCTGCTAGGTAAATATTACGACTGCCTTTGGTGTTGCCTATATATGCGTCCATGTTGTCAACATCATACATGTGGCATTAGTGCACTTGTTGTACCATAATTGTATTGAACAAAATAGTAAGCTTCGCTCCTACGAGATGGGGGGTTTGTTACGTTACACACAAAGCTAACTGGCTATAGTTAGCCTGTACGGATGCTAGCGGATATAGCTAACGTTGCGTAGCCAGCCAGCAACTTCGGCAGTAGAGTTTCGGTAAGCTAACACGACCGCGTTGTCGCCCACAATCAACCTGCCGTGATGTTTGACATATAAAGAAATACAATACTGGTGCGTGCTGGTTGGGGATGACCATGATCCTGCCTGAAATGTCACAAACGGATTTAGACATCTTCAGATCAGCTGATCGCGGGGCTCGCTCCCCGACCGGCGGATCACTCCCCGACCGGCTCGCTCCCCGACCGGAAGGGCTCGCTCCCCGACCGGAGGCTCACTCGCCTACAGCACCTGCTCTCCACCGCAGCTTCGCCGCCACACACACAAGCACCGGCCAAACAGCGACATGTTTTCACCAGAGGAAGAGGTAAACACTTAGAAATAACACTCGGGGATGCCTTCTATTACTATATCTAAATAAGTGTACCAGTACTTATCTGAACTAACAACAGGATCCTTGTCACTAGATCGAAAGAAAACGTTGACGTTCACTCGGTGCTATTCACTGACAGTAAAAAGTAAAGTCAATGTATGCACTGCTGCGTTGCTAAAATAAAGGAGATAAATGAATTAGACTTCCCCACAATCTTGACAATTCCTCATTTGCCCTCTCACGTCTGGCAGGTTCGTAATTATTCGGCTGCTGGCCTTTCCTCCTCGTCCACATCCCATTCAGTCTCCGTAGTTCTAGTGCTAGGCTGAGACTTAACTCCCCTCCGTGACGTCATCGCCGAATTCACTTCATAAACCCGCGAACACCAAAAATGACCAAAAACTAACTTTTAACACTATTTGGAGACATTTTTAAAAATGATATAGATATCTTGAGTGTTTTTTGTACCCAATAATCAACAGTGGTGGTTAACTTGCAACATGGGCTTTAAGGTACACTGGATTGCCACCATTGTTCCATTTTCTGTACCACAATCTGTGCGAAGCTGCATTGGTATGATACCACATTCTGAGACACAATGCAGATAGTTTTGCGCAATGACCCTAGGATCATTGTTACTTGCTCCACACACCAACCACAGTACTTTGCGGGAGTAGCCATCTATACAGCCACTAATGGCCAAACCATATGGTTTTAATTTGTCATAACCATCAACATGCCAGACATGGTTTGGTCCACGGGAGCTGTAAACTCTTCTCACAAATCTTCGTCTTGCACGAAGTTGAACTCCTAAGGGATCAAGCTCTCTCGTCAATGCCATCATCCCTTCTCACTGTGAGAGAGTACTTCTGGTGCAATATCTGCCACATGGAACGGTAGCCATAATGCTGGCCTGGACCCTTCAGCTCTTCTTGTATGGCAGCTTAGACAGTATTAAGAGGAGTGAAATGTGTTTTCCTGGACAATGACAAACTTTTCAATTTTCTCTTTAGAAAGCGAAGGCTCATTTTAACATTGTGAATTGTTGCCAGGAAATCCAAAATTCCATCGTAGCTGTAGCCATCATGGAAGTACTTTCGAATCAGATCCTCTTCTGTGGGGCTGTCTGATGCTGACCCTGATGAACATAAAGGGAGAAAAAGATTAAAAAGTAACATTTTCAACAAGGTGTTAAAAATGTTAAAAGAAATTAGACAAATATAATCATGACCTCTTCATATCTTAAACAAAATATGTATGAGCTATTGTATGTAGCTACTAATTAGTATTCAAAACAGTGTGGCGTGTTGAACCCTTTTATTTTGCAAACAAAAATACATATTATCAATCTACTTACTGTTGTCTTCAGCTTGTGCCAAAAACTACATTTTTCCCACATGAGCCACAAAACACTTGAGCAGTTCTCTGATGTTGGCGACAGAAGGGACAAAACATGAAAGTCTGAAATATTGACATTGATATGGTGAATTAAGTTAGTCAACTAAATAACAAACAAACATTACATAGCAATCATCACTAAATAAAGAGAAAGAATCTGCTGATCTTATATTTCTCTGTATATGAATGTTAACCCTGTGTTTTGTTTAATTATTTCACCTCTCTCTTTTTCCTTGTCACCTTCCCCTTATCTTTATTTCTTCTTGAGCATATCTAATACTCCTTCCTCTTATGCAAAGTTACCTCGCTGATCAATACAGTATTCCATCATTTGCAGAGACGATTCAGAGAAGAGGAAACGTACGTTAATGCAATCTAAACACTCAGGTGCCCAGTTCAGTCGTTAGCTACCCTTCCCACTGCGGACTAACGTTAGCGATGAAAGATCAGGCACATAGTGTTGTCACTAGCAAACTGTTGAAGAAGTCAGTCTCAACACCGCAGCTACGTAAACCTGTTGCTCTGTTAAAATACTGTAAAAGAAGAGGGCCAAATGTTAAAATGAATACTAACCTTGTTATGTTGTTGCTACCTCCACTTTTGGTCCCGTTAAAAAACAAACCTCTCGCTCGCTCGCCCGCTCTCGTTCCGTGGGGTCGAAAATCAGCTGCTTCCACTTAGCGCTCCCTCTAGAGGCCTGGAGCACTTCCGTTGTGGATTCTTTATGCAGCGCGTTTTGTACTTGCATTTGTTTTTATGGTTTGTGTGCGTTTCTGTTTGCATCACGTTTATGTATTTGGTTGTGTTGTGTGTATATGCAGCGCGTTTGGTGAATGCTGCGCATGTGTTGTCACATTAATGAAGTTGTTTTCTTAATTTGCTTGTGTTTTGCCTATTTGCATGTGTTTTCTGAAGTTGCAGGGCTGTGGCCCCTGTTGGCCACCGTAGATTAGCCTATCACAGACAGAGTCCGCCACCAAAATAAGGACTTTTATTCAATCCGAGCACAGATATTGACTCGCATTACTCGTATAATAATTGTACTCTGCAAAAGTGCTTTATCCGTACCGGATACTCGTTTCAGCCGAGTATCCGGCTCATCCCTAATACATTTGTCATATAAAAATAAATAAAATAATGATACAGTCATGAGAAATCGGGCCTTTTGCTAAAGTCGGCATTAGCTTCCACAATATATGCCCAATTCAATGGTAGGGTAGACTCACATGTAGTCACATGATACCTATGCTTTGCATTGAGTTTTATAGAAATATCTACCTTTAGGCATTGCCTTTATAACTCAGTGCACTTTAAAATTATAATTGTAACTTAAAACAAAGCATACTATGCAAAAATGTATCAAAACAGATAGTGGGGCTCGAAAGTTTGGGCATCCCCAAGTAAAAATTTGTATTAATGTGCATAAAGATGCCAAGAAAAGATGGAAAAATGGAAAAAGGCATCAAATGACTTGACAAATGATTAGACATTTGTATAATATGTCACAAAAAGTTAGATTTTATTTCCATCATTTACGCTTTCATAATAACAGAAAACAAAAAAATGGCAGCTAATATAATATAAGTGATAAAAAGGTGGTGCTCTTTGGTAGGGGGCATGAACAAATCCAATACACATCAAGGAAGAAACCAAGGCACTTGTCTTTAAGAAAAGAATAAAAAAAATGTATATATGTGTTTGGCACATTCTTAATAGAATAAGCTTTATAACTAGGGATGAGCGAGTACAGCATTATCTGTATCTGTATCTGTTTACCACATGAACTATCTGTATCCGTCCCCGTTTCTCAATGTCAAGGATCCTTCCTTGGTAGGACTAGTCCTTCCAAGGAAGGATCCTTCAGGAGCAGGTCAGAGTCCTCCTTAGCATTTGGAGAACATGTACAATGGAACAGGCTATCAAGTGCACGTCATTGCGGGCTCGCATCATTGAATTTTTTTGCCGCATTTCAAAACACTGGATGAAATGGTTGTGGAAGTGTTAACTGTGCTGTTTAATTATGCTGTTGGGATGGAGAAGATGAATTAGCAGCTGTTTCTTAATGTCAAGGAAGTATCCTCCAAAGCCAGGAGGAGGACGCTACGTCATCGACGTCCGTCAAAGGACCGTTCCAATGTCGAGGATCCTCCGAATTCCTCCAAGGACTGAGTCCTTCATTCAGAAAATTTCCTATAGACAGAAAAGGATGCATATGTGTATCCTTCGCGGTCCCAAATCACCCACAATCCTATGCACGGTCCTTTGCCGTCTCATTAAAAATAAAATAGCGGACCTAAGCGGGAGTTTGAGCGGCATCGCTGACGGTGAAATAATAATTTAAATGTAAGTATTACTGTGTGCCATACATTTGTTATCACAGTTAATGTTTTACATCAATGTAAAGCTTAACGCTTTAATGCTTGTACAAATTGCTATAATAATTAGGTAGATACACCCCGAGCTAACGTTAGCTAACTGAACCTGTAATTTAACATAAGCTGTTAGCTAGCTAGGTTGCTGTCTTTGTAAAGTTTAATGTACGGTGGCATATTCATCTCTTTTCATATGCCGTTACCGTATATGCGTAACGTTAGCAGAGATTTAGAAAGTTGGTGTGTTTATCACTGGTTGTATCTGTAGACGGGAGGTAACACTGCACCGTGTTAACTTCACTAGCAACGTTCAACGAAGGCTGACATGTATGAGTACTTTCCCATGTAATAACGTTGTGTTATAGCATTCATAACGTAAACATCTTTTTGTTGAGTTAACTGTCTTTTAACAGGAATAACGGAGGCGGTCACCAAGGATGGCAAAGCCAAAGACCAGCAGGGAGACAGAGGCCAAAGAGAGATGTTGAATCTCTCGAACTCCCACTTAGGTCCACTATTATTTTTTTTAACGAGACGGCAAAGGCCCGCGCATAGGATTGTGGGCGATTTGGGAAATTTTCCGAATGAAGGACTCAGTCCTTGGAGGAATTCGGAGGATTCTTGACATTGGAACGGTCCTTCGACGGACGTTGATGACGTTGATGACGTGGCATCCTCCAAATTCTGGCTTTGGAGGATCCTTCCTTGACATTGGGAAACACCCCCTATCTGTACTCGGAATGGGCGGGGCCTAACCCGGAAGTGGACAGAATTTAACCCGGAAGTGGGTCGGGTTGTCTTGAAATGGGCGGGCTTTAACCGGTATGTTATTTTAAGCATGCAATTGACATGGGTTGATCAGAAATTGTTATATTTATTGCTGATTAGAAAACTATTTACAAGATCAGTGGTGTTGTCATGGTAACAAACAATAATTTTGCAACAATAAATACAACAATGCAGTTGCAATTGTTAAGTAAAATTTAATGAACAAGAGTTTTCATACTCAATATAACTTTTTTTAACTTTAAATTTTTCTATGATCACTGTGATCATATTTTTTTTTTTTGGTTATTTTTTATTTTCGCACCAGGTATGTGTGAGTGTGTGTGTGTGTCTGTGAGTGAGTAAGAGTTACAGAGAGAGAGAGCGAGAGAGAGAAACAAAGAGAGAAAGAGGGGGGCGGGGGTGTTTGGAATGTGTGTGTGTGTGTGTGTGTCTGTGTGTATCTTAATTTGTAATATTATTTATTTATACCGCAACTGCCTTTTATTTGTTTTATAAAACACAGCAATAAAGTTTCAGACACTCAAAAAAACTGGTTAGAGCCAGCAGGCAGTTTAAAAAAGAAATAAAAATAACTCCGACGGCAGAGATGGGACGCGAGTTGCATTTTACCAAGCACTATACCCCACGGTTACCAGAAGTCTCCTGGTTAGTAGGTACTAGTTTGAACCGAAGTATAAAACAAACCTGAAGCTGAAGAAACCCAAAACGTTAACGGAAAAGCCCCGCGGACCTGAGGGAGAGGGACAGAGCTGCTCACTTCTCCGTGTTCTGTGTGTGTGTGAATAGAGCGGCACACAGCAACAGAAAGAATGTGTGTGTGTAGGGAGGGGCGCTGTGACTAGCCTATCACAGAACGCAGAGACAGTCAGCTGAGGAGTTGAATTCAATCAGAGTAAAGATATTGACTCGCAATACTCGTATAATACTAGTACTCGGCAAAAGTGCTTTATTCGTATCCGAGTATCCGGGTCATCCCTATTTAAAACCCCAACAATGTCAATGCCTTTTGTCAGCCTTCTTAAGGAAGTAACAAGCACAGTGGTGAGGTGAAGCAATTTAAAGCATTAGGTGTGAGCACATCAACAGGTGCAGACATTCACCAATCAAGACAACCCCTCTACAACAGTGTTCACTCAGTCTATCACAAAAAAATAAAAAATTTGGTCAGCACGGGGCATCGTCCCCAAAGTTCAACAGGATGACCTCTCAAGACAAAGAAAAACACAAAAACATTTTTTTTATGATAGACTGAGAGAACATTGTTGTAGAGGAGTTGACCTTGATTGCTGAATGTCTGCACCTGTTGATGTGCTCACACCTGACGCTTTAAATTGCTTCACCCCACTCCTGTGCCTGTAACTTCCTGAAGAAGGCTGGATGTCAAAACTTGTTGTGCCAAAGGCATTAAAGGCATTTTATGTATATTTTTCTTAAAGACAAGTGCCTTGGTTTCATGGTGCCATGTTGATTAAATATTAATTTATGTTTCAATCACTTTACTAATGCGGAAGTCCTGACTGAATTCTTAAACAAGCTCAATAACCCCCAAATCTGAGAAAAGTAAAAAAAAAAAAAGGCCAGGATGAACTGCTAAGCATGGTTGAGATATTAGAAGTCACAAGTGCACTGAAGGCAGGAAAAGATACAGTGAGGAAAATAAGTATTTGAACACCCTGCTATTTTGCAAGTTCTCCCACTTAGAAATCATGGAGGGGTCTGAAATTGTCATCCTAGGTGCATGTCCACTGTGAGAGACACAATCAAAAAAACAAAATCCAGAAATCACAATGTATGATTTTTTAACTATTTATTTGTATGATGCAGCTGCAAATAAGTATTTGAACACTAGAGAAAATCAATATTAATATTTGGTACAGTAGCCTTTGTTTGCGATTACAGAAGTCAAACATTTCCTGTAGTTTTTCACCAGGTTTGCACACACCGCAGAAGGGATTTTGGCCCACTCCTCCACACAGATCTTCTCTAGATCAGTCAGGTTTCTGGGTTGTTGCTGAGAAACACGGAGTTTGAGCTCCCTCCAAAGATTCTCTATTGGGTTTAGGTCTGGAGACTGGCTAGGCCACGTCAGAACCTTGATATGTTTCTTACAGAGCCACTCCTTGGTTATTTTGGCTGTGTGCTTCGGGTCCAAGTAGAATGACAAAAGCACACTATGCTGAATGAATGAATAAATAACCCCAACAACATTAACTACTACTACAACTACTGAGCATAATAGCAGTTTGTTTTTCTGAGAAAAATTAAACTTGCAAAAGATGCTGTGAATTAAGTGGGACAATTCACATACCAGTTTTTTTCCATTGTAGTAAAATTCAAACATGAAAACAGAGCTTCAGAGTATCATGGTACACTCTTAGCCTGTTTTCATGGTCCTGTTTGCTTAAGGCTTCCCCTTGATATTCGATGAGAAAGTCTTCTTTCTGAAAGGGGCGGCACTCCTCAACCTAAAAAAACAGAGGATGTGTCAGTGGGATGAGATTAATACAATAATTAAAAGGATGCCTGCGCTATTTTTATATATATACACACACACACCTTGGCAACTCACTTTTGAATGAATTAAAATATTTTATATCGAATCCATCCTTGTCCTTCCAATGAAAAATAAGCTGCCTCTTCTTTAGGTTTAATCCTCACTCTCTATGTTTTCACTACAGACATGCTGACTCACTTTAGTAAAGAGAAAAAAATCTGTTTTGTTAACTAATTTATTGTAGGCATACAATATTTATGGTTGACTTTGTCTTTAAGAGTACAGCCTGTGTACCAAACAAATAAATAAGCAATACAAATCAACCTGCTTTGCTTTACTAGTAAGCCAGGCCTGTTTCTCTCTCAACAAAGTATAACCTAACTTTGGAGCATTATTCATCTCTCTTCCTGACATAGTGCAGTACCTAATGCACCAATGAATGCATTAGGTTGTCTAACTAGTTTCATGTGATAGCACTGTCTTCATGCTATATTAAATATTAGGCCCACTACAACCTCTGAAAGATCGTAATACTGGCTGAAATCATAGGGTGTCTCAGAGGGTTAACTCATGAAATCCTTGCCCAGGCTGTTAGTTTAACATTATATTTTTGTGTTAAACACAAACTTTCAAACTAGAAACATTTACCCGAGATAATCACTGCCCAAGCTAAGCTAGTCTGAGCTAGCGTTAGCTAGCGCAAGCATTAAATAGCATTAGCTAGCGTTAGTGTTAGCTAGCACTAGCTAATGCTAGCTTAATTTGGGCTGTATTTATAGGGTTCGCTAACCCTTTAGTGCTGGCGTTAGCTAAACTAACACAGTGTTAGTTATAAATTGCAGGTAAAAAAAATAATACTTGAAACTAGCGACCAACATCAACAAAGTTTGCTAAATTTCTGAACAAGAAATGTAGCAGTGTGTTTTGAGTCTTACCTCTTCACACATACAGGTGCAGGTGTCAATGTGCTGGCTCAGCATGATACTGTATTGGTAATTGTAGAATACACAGCTTTTCTGATAAAACACATTATTATGGGGACCGTCCGGCTGACAGCCAATCAAAAGCTGTGAATTGTACACATAGTGTGAATTATTAATGAGGGGGTGCAGTACCAAGACCAACCTACAAGAGTGCTTGTCGATACAACTTATACACAAAATCAGATAAATGTTAACAATGAAGATTTTTTGCTGAAATTTTTAATTCTAGCTTTTTAGGTCTATAGAAACACTTCTATGTTGTTCGAAGGATGAGGTATGAGGATGAAGACGAGGACAATGGTCCTGTCCTCTTAATACAACATGTCCCCATAGTGTGGCGTGTCCCCATAAACCACACATACACACACTATGGTACCATTTAGTGCAGGTAGTGCCCTTAATCTGAAAGAGAAACACTACAAAAGTTCAATAACTTTGTTATTCTGAGTTTATCTGGTGATTTTAAGGTAAACTAAATATAACGGATCCCAGTCTTCCAGTCAAGCATTCGTTACGCAGTCATCAAGATCAGCCCCAGAGCCCTTCTCCCCACAAGCCCTACACAGCTGGGACAAGTCATCTGTGTATGATACAGGCAATGAAAAAACACATTTAAGGATACCTGGTAGGGTACTCCATACTTGTGTCATTCAACAAGGACACTGTGATGTCCCGTCTCAATTTTGTAACACCGTCCTGGTCCACAGGGTACTGCACAGTCTAACCTTTTAAGTAACTTGGGGCGGCCTATAGCTTACCCAGTTAGTGCGCTCGCCCCATGTTGGCTGAGTCCTGCAGCGGCCTACGGCCCTTTGCTGCGTGTCATCCCCCATCTCTCTCTCTCCCCCTTTCACATCTGTTAACTATCTCTATCTATCTAATAGGGATGAGCCGGATACTCTGCTGAAACGAGTATCCGGTATGGATAAAGCACTTTTGCCGAGTACAATTATTATACGAGTAATGCGAGTCAATATATGTTGAATAGGTGATGGGTTGGTGAATATGATAGGGCTGTATCAGGAATGATGAAGATAAGATGGGTGTCTCACTGGGGTGTCGGTCAAAACACAAAGGAGTCAATGCAGTTCAATCCAGACCAGAACTTTACTTGATGTGTTGAAGGATTTACACAGCACAGCACAACAGAGTACACGGTTCGGCAGATAATGGCTATATGCATATAGCTATCTATGTTTAGGCGATTTGGAATATCTCTGTCTTCATGCGTGTTTGGGTGAAGGTGTGTGTGTGTGGTCTGAAATAAAAAAGAATAGACAAGAAATAACATGAACATTAATGTCTCACTATCAAATTAGTTGCATCACTTACATTAATACAGGCTAAACTGACATTTCTTAACTATAGTGATTATGTATGATGGCACAACAGTATTTACTAGTGAAATGCAATACAACAGTGCCACCTAGTGGCCAACTGAATTAACATTAGACTGCCCGCAAGGGCTCTGGAATGTTCCCACGAGTGTGGCCACTTATTGATTCACAAATGTGCTACATCTTACACATAGCATACATCGTACGGAACAGATCTAGTAAGGCAAAATAATGTCACATCTAAATGTTAACATAGATAAACCAGGTTACAGTTCAAGTGGATGCTAACATTAATCGCGAAATATAAGGATTTCCAAAAGTGAAAGTAATTGCCGTAAATGCGAGGTTATATTGACTCGCGCTAAACATTATCTACCAAACTACATGACAAAACTTAAGCATGTCTCTCATACAATGCTCAAAGGCATCTAAACATAAAGGGATTACACTAAACAACTCACTTCTCAGTAATGATGCACACATTGCACACACAGCCGCTGTCTCTCTCCTAATCGCTGCGCATCTATCTTGAGGTGATGGCTGGAAATGTTCATACAGACGCATGCGCACCAGCACGGTCTTTCCAACAATATCTGTACTCTGATTGAATAAAAGTCCTCATTTTGGTGGTGGACTCTTTCTGCGTTCTGTGATAGGCTAGTAACCGCGCCAGTCAAGGCGCCCCTCCCCTACGCTATTCTGTGATAGGCTAGTCCCAGCGGCCCTACCTACACACACAGATTCCTCGTGTTGCTGTGTGCTGCTCTACTCGCACACACACACAGAACACGGATAAGTGAACAGCTCTCTACCTCAGTCACTCCGCTGGTCTTTTCCGTTAACATTTGGGGTTTCTTCAGCTTCAGGTTTGTTTTTAACTTCGGTTCAAACAAACTAGTACTTACTTAGTAACCGGTAGATGTCTGGTAAACGGGGGGGGGGGGGGGGAGGGGTCGGTTCAGTCTGCTTGCGTTGCAAATCTGCCTGTCGGAGTTTTTTTTTTTTTTTGGAAACCGCCTGCTGGCTCTAACCAGTTTTTTTTGAGTGTCTGAAACTTTCTTGCTGTATTTTATAAAAAATAGATAAAAGGGAGTTGTGGTATAAATAAATAATATTAAAAATTAAGATACACACACAACCACACAAACACATTCCAACCCCCCCTTTCATGATCAGTGATACAGAATAATGAGCGATACAGAGAGTACTTCAAGTGACACTGCACCACCAGTCAGAGTTTGCTTAACCTTGCAGGACAGTGAGGGTCAAATCAGTGACCATGAAAACAGTGGCAGTACCTTCCTCTCTCTCTCGCTCTCTCTGTATCTCTTACTCAATCACAGACACACACTCGCACATACCTGGTTTGGAAATAAATTCATGTGGTAAACAGATACAGATAATGCTGTACTCGCTCATCCCTACTATCTAATAAAGGGATACCCCCCCAAAAAAAATTTGAAAAAAGTAACTTAAGCCATGTAAGATCTTTTCAATCCAAGGTGAGTTGAATGTTAAAATGACTACACTGAGAGAAGCTTAGGTAGCCTAAGTGAACAATCACAAGTGCTTTGTTCCTCCATCCATTT
>JAQOOF010000813.1:2500-12500 GCA_029931835.1 Etheostoma nigrum | reverse complement strand
TTCACGATCCATCCCAGGTGCATTTCCCCGGCTTCAGGTATGAGCTCTGAGTATTACAGACCCGTCCGTCGCTTCGTGTCCACTCTCTCTGTAACAATAGAGGTGAGCAGCACGGCTGGTAGTGTAGCAACTTCAGTTCATTTTAGTGGACTCGCTCTGCTGTGGACAGTGACGCGTTGCATCCATGTAGACCTCCGATGAAGAGCAGCGTACAGCCTCCTCTAAACTCTGTCAGAGACCAGAGACCCGAATGGGCCTCTGGTCTGTCAGACGGTCTGAATGAGATACTACCATATCAACAGCGCATTAACATCCACAGCAGACTATATTACAACTCTCCAAATCTCGGACAACAGAAATGGGAGGAGTTATATTTTTAATGTGCACAAAGTTGTAAACATGAGCAGAAATCTGATGAAACACATCTGAGCTATACTATACTATATATACGATACTGCAATGTTGGGCCACTATTGTACTCCTCTAACCTTGGTGCATCTCTAAATGTAACTGTAAATCATTCATTCAATGTTTTATAAAATGAACAAATTGTCTTTATTTTCCCAAAAAAGTAAATACAGTAAGTGGGGCGGTACAGATGATGAGGGCCTAACATTACTGAGCCTTGGCACAAAGGTTAAAGTATTAGAATTTCTGCAAATCAGTGGTTCTCATTCTTTAGAATTTCAGTGGTCTTAGCTGATCCCTCAACATTAATTTAACTTTGGGTCCCTGGTCCCTACACCAGGGACCCCTGGACCTGTTCCCTACACCAGGGACCCCTGGACCTGTTCACCCCAGACCCAAATCTTCTCAGCTGTTGCTGACATATGCTACTGTCTCTTCATGTGGCTCATTATGTTTGGCACATTGCCTGGGTCAGTTCTTATATCATAAGAAGGTAATAATGTAAATAATGTAAATTCTGAATGCCCTAATACGACAATGCCCTAATACGACAATACAAAGGCTCTTAACCCTACACTGTTGCACATATCATGTAAGATTTGATTTCTCCATTTTTTTTGCACAAAACTCTCCAGAAAGTGCCATTTAATGGTTTATTTTTCAAATTCTTTCCTGGGGGGGCATACCCCCAGACCCCCCTAGGGAGAGCCCCCCATCCCCCCCACATATAACAAATCCCAATTTAAACCCTGAAGGATAGAGCCAAAGAAATTGCTTTGTACGCGGCAAAATATGGGTCGGCCCCACCAAATCTCACTCCAAGGTTTTTGGAAAAGTTGGCAACTCTGACACATACATACACACACACAAACAAACACACACACACTATACATACCACACACACACACACATTACAATACATATTACACACACACACACACACACATACATGCCACCAGAGATGGGAAGCAACAAAGTACAAATACTTCGTTACTGTACTCAAGTAGATTTTTCAGATATTTTTACTTTACTATTTATTTTTATGGAGACTTTTTACTTCTACTCCTTACATTTTAACACAAATATCGGTACTTTCTACTCCTTACATTTTATAAAATTGGCTTAAGCTAGCTAGTGGTTCTGGTGTGTTCTTCACCTGTTAGCTAGTGGTTCTGGTGTGTTCTTCAATTGTTAGCTAGTGGTTCTGGTCTGTCTTCAACCGTTAGCTAGTGGTTTTGGTCTGTTCTTCACCTGTTAGCTAGTGGTTCTGTTGTGTTCTTCAGCTGTTAGCTAGTGGTGTTGGTGTGTTCTTCACCTGTTAGCTAGTGGTTCTGGTGTGTTCTTCACCTGTTAGCTAGTGGTTCTGGTGTGTTCTTCACCTGTTAGATAGTGGTTCTGGTGTGTTCTTCACCTGTTAGCTAGTGGTTCTGTTGTGTTCTTCAGCTGTTAGCTAGTGGTGTTGGTGTGTTCTTCACCTGTTAGCTAGTGGTTCTGTTGTGTTCTTCAGCTGTTAGCTAGTGGTGTTGGTGTGTTCTTCACCTGTTAGCTAGTGGTTCTGGTGTGTTCTTCACCTGTTAGCTAGTGGTTCTGGTGTGTTCTTCACCTGTTAGATAGTGGTTCTGGTCTGTCTTCACCTGTTAGCTAGTGGTGTTGGTGTGTTCTTCACTTGTTAGCTAGTGGTTCTGGTGTGTTCTTCACCTGTTAGCTAGTGGTTCTGTTGTGTTCTTCAGCTGTTAGCTAGTGGTGTTGGTGTGTTCTTCACCTGTTAGCTAGTGGTTCTGTTGTGTTCTTCAGCTGTTAGCTAGTGGTGTTGGTGTGTTCTTCACCTGTTAGCTAGTGGTTCTGGTGTGTTCTTCACCTGTTAGCTAGTGGTTCTGGTGTGTTCTTCACCTGTTAGATAGTGGTTCTGGTGTGTTCTTCACCTGTTAGCTAGTGGTTCTGGTGTGTTCTTCACCTGTTAGCTAGTGGTTCTGGTGTGTTCTTCACCTGTTAGCTAGTGGTTCGGGTGTGTTCTTCACCTGTTAGCTAGTGGTTCTGGTGTGTTCTTCACCTGTTAGATAGTGGTTCTGGTGTGTTCTTCACCTGTTAGCTAGTGGTTCTGGTGTGTTCTTCACCTGTTAGCTAGTGGTTCTGGTGTGTTCTTCACCTGTTAGCTAGTGGTTTTGGTGTGTTCTTCACCTGTTAGCTAGTGGTTCTGGTGTGTTCTTCACCTGTTAGCTAGTGGTTCTGGTGTGTTCTTCACCTGTTCAGCAACTTCAGATTCTGTAATTCAATTGACAAGTGGATGGAAACTTAGCTAGAGAGAAGAGAAGACACACCTGTGGGGGGAAGTTGGAAACCAGAATCAGGTTTAATCCAGTCCTAATCTAGTCCTCAACTTCCACATCATTTCACTGGAGTTGTTGTTATTATTGTTTACATCATCAATACCATATTCAATCTAAATGGATGGAATATATCTACTGGACGTTTCATTTGACGCAACTCAACAGATTCGGCATTCTGCATTAATTCACAGCAAATCATTGCGGCTTGATGGCGCTAACGTTAGCACATAGTAGCATGGAGGGCGCTAACGTTAGCACATAGTGGGACCATAGACTGTATATTATTGATGGACAGAGCATCCGGTTTGGCAAAGTGCAACAACTGCGGAAGCATCTTAAACCTGCATTCTATGTGAGTTCCTGCAGAGGGCGACACGCGGGGTTGCAAAAGGAGGTTGGTTTCTATAGAAGTCTATGGAGAAATGAGCCACTTCTCACTTGATTTATTACCTCAGTAAACATCTTCATAATGAGTTTGTGGTCTCGATCGCTAGTTTTAAGTATTCTGCAACACAATTACAGTCTTGTTGATTTTAAAATCGGCGATAAAGCCGGGGGTGTTTTAGTGGCTGTGATGTGATTGACAGTTCTCGGCCTGTCAATCATGACGAGTTTTAGCAAAGCTTGTCCATGGCACGTGAACTTCATTTTTGGGGTTGCCCACGTTTCATCGCAGTGACTTTGACACTTTGGTCGGTAATAATGTCTTGTTCAGCGGTCGGTTGCACGGCAAGACACTCAAAGGAATCGGCAGTTCAGTTTTTCCGGTAAGTAAAATTATATTTCGTTTTAACACAGTTTTTCGTTAGCCAACGTTAGCATCTAATGTAATATCAGTTAGCTAGCTAACTAGATTGCACCTTGCTAAGCAAGCTAGCGGGCTAACTAATAATGCTATGCAGACCGTATAAACGCATACAGTCTATGTATAAACGTATTAAAATATATTTAATGTCGATTACAGTAGGTATGCACAACAATCTCGCCTGTGATCTGTTGATCTGTTATATGTGGTAATATTGCTAATTGATGCGCATGTAATGGTAACGTTAGCTTAAAATCAAAGCCTGATGTAGCTAACGTTATAGAGCAATTTCATAAACCCTATTAGCACGGGATAAGATCATTTTGGGACAGCGTGTGATTTAGAAATAACCCCTCACAGCTGAGTGTCGTGTGGCGCATTTGCACGACAAAAGTAGACCTGCTTTTCCCTGAAATATATGTATCCCGAAAGTTTGGGTAACGTTACCCGGGGGCGGGCAAAGGACGGCCAGGGCGAGGCCTGCGCACCGCACCGCACCCCAGTAGGGGAGGCGTATCTTTTTGGGCGAGAGGTTACCGGGCACATACCCTGTCACCCTCGCCGCAGCAGCACCCACACAGCATCACCATCACCACACGGGCAAAGCTGCGGGGGAAGCGCGTTGACTTGGAGACGGAGGTCTCCGGGTGGGGGAGAGGACCAGAATGTTTTTGCGATAAAATGGCGCACATGAAACAATTAGACATTATTGTAAAGTTACATTAGTGTATTACATTACATTAATCTATTAAATATACATTTTAATAAAGTACCATAACAGTAAAAAAAGTTATTATTGCCATTCATTACTCCTCCTGTACAAACATTCATAGGAGGGTGTATAGTTATACCCCCTGTATTTTAACATAGGGGGGTGTATACTTATACCCCCTGTATTTTAACATAGGGGGGTGTATACTTATGCCCCCTGTATTTTCACATAGGGGGGTGTATACTTATGCCCCCTGTATTTTAACATAGGGGGGTGTATACTTATGCCCCCTGTATTTTAACATAGGGGGGTGTATACTTATGCCCCTGTATTTTAACATAGGGGGGTGTATACTTATGCCCCTGTATTTTAACATAGGGGGGTGTATAGTTATACCCCCTGTATTTTAACATAGGAGGGTGTATAGTTATACCCCTGTATTTTAACATAGGGGGTGTATACTTATGCCCCCTGTATTTTAACATAGGGGGGTGTATACTTATGCCCCCTGTATTTTAACATAGGAGGGTGTATAGTTATACCCCTGTATTTTAACATAGGGGGGTGTATACTTATGCCCCCTGTATTTTAACATAGGGGGGTGTATACTTATGCCCCCTGTATTTTAACATAGGGGGGTGTATACTTATGCCCCTGTATTTTAACATAGGGGGGTGTATACTTATGCCCCTGTATTTTAACATAGGGGGGTGTATACTTATGCCCCCTGTATTTTAACATAGGGGGGTGTATACTTATGCCCCCTGTATTTTAACATAGGAGGGTGTATAGTTATACCCCTGTATTTTAACATAGGGGGGTGTATACTTATGCCCCCTGTATTTTAACATAGGGGGGTGTATACTTATGCCCCCTGTATTTTAACATAGGGGGGTGTATACTTATACCCCTGTATTTTAACATAGGGGGGTGTATACTTATGCCCCTGTATTTTAACATAGGGGGGTGTATACTTATGCCCCCTGTATTTTAACATAGGGGGGTGTATACTTATGCCCCTGTATTTTAACATAGGGGGTGTATACTTATGCCCCCTGTATTTTAACATAGGGGGTGTATACTTATGCCCCCTGTATTTTAACATAGGGGGGTGTATACTTATGCCCCTGTATTTTAACATAGGGGGTGTATACTTATGCCCCCTGTATTTTAACATAGGGGGGTGTATACTTATGCCCCCTGTATTTTAACATAGGGGGGTGTATACTTATGCCCCCTGTATTTTAACATAGGGGGGGTATACTTATGCCCCTGTATTTTAACATAGGGGGGTGTATACTTATGCCCCTGTATTTTAACATAGGGGGGTGTATACTTATGCCCCTGTATTTTAACATAGGGGGGTGTATACTTATGCCCCTGTATTTTAACATGGGGGGTGTATACTTACGCTCCTGTATTTTAACAAATGTACATATCACTGAAAATGTTTTGCGTACAATACACAAAGTCTAAGATAAAATTTGATTTGATACAATTTGACATGTATGTTTATTTAATTCTGCAAGTCCTCAACTGAAGCATACATTCATGTACAAGCTCATATATTAATATAAGTCATTGTGATCTACCATGCCTTAACTACATGTTTGTCTTTTACTGTAACTACAAAGGTATCCACACTGAAAACTGAATGACCAGAGCCTACAGGAGGAAGACCTGGTGTATAGAGCGGTGTATTTGGTGCCATTTCATCTGGATGTGGAAACCAGACTGCGTTGACCACATCCAAAGGCATAACTATACACCCCCCCAGGTGAAAGTATTTTTGGTAATTTCACATAAAGGGTCTTTTAATAGCTGGAACTGGTTCACCAGAAGTCCACCCACAAGCACCACGTGAGTCCTGTACTAGATGTGTCCTGGTGTTACCACTTTGTATTAGGCATATCATTTATTTTGTATATTTTATGTATTTAGGATTAAACTGTTAGAATTAAATATTGACATTGCATGTCCTTGTATGGTTTTAAAGTTTTCATACTTTAAAAATGTCAGTGCAGTAAATAGCAGGTACATTTGACTTAATCATTACAGTTATGGCAATTAAATAAGTTGTTTAATTCTCCTTTGCAATTTGTGATCATATGTTTGTTATGAATTTACAATAGCCCTGCACAGATTAAACAGCACCTAGTGCATTTTCAATATCTACTAAAAACTTTCAAAATACACACAAGAAAAGCAAGTATAGTAACATTTAAGAAGTTATATTTATGTGTATTAAAGCCAAAATAGAAAGACACTTAATCAATTACAAATTCTATGTAATTACCAAAGTCTTCTGGTATGACTACAATGCTGGATGTTGCTATAGTTACTTCAGAAAAACAACAAATGTAGCTTTAGAAGGACCTTTATTTCACATTGAAACGGGCACTAACTTAAAAAAAATACATAAACCAAACACTGGCAATATTTTTAAGATTGTTTAAAATGTATGAATTAAGTAATGTAACCTTTTACAAGTGTAAATCCTACACATATAACACTGCTGTGGGTTAAGGTAAAGGCAAACTTAACTGGCACAAGACATGTCTGCATAATAAAGAGGTAGTTGACTCTCTAGTGTCAGCCAACCGGTCGTCAGACACCGCCTACCAAGAGCCTGGGTCTGGGTCTGGGTCTGGGTCTGGGTCTGGGCCTGGGTCTGGGCCTGGGCCTGGGCCTGGGTCTGGGCCTGGGTCTGGGTCTGCGTCTGGGTCTGGGTCTGCGTCTGGGTCAGGGCCTGGGCCTGGGTCTGGGCCTGGGTCTGGGCCTGGGCCTGGGTCTGGGCCTGGGTCTGGGCCTGGGCCTGGGTCTGGGCCTGGGTCTGGGCCTGGGTCTGGGTCTGGGTCTGTCCGAGGTTTCTTCCCAAAGGGGAGTTTTTCCTCGCCACTGTGGCCCTGTTGCTTGCTCTGGAGAAACTAGACCTGTTGGGTCCTTGTAGATTCTGGAGTGTGGTCTAGACCTGCTTTATCTGTAAAGGGTCTTGAGATAACTCTTGTTATGAATTGATACTATAAATAAAATTGAATTGAATTGAATTGAATACCACACACACACACACACACATTACACACGCACACACACACACACACACACACACACACACACACACACACACACACACACTATACATAACACACACACACATACACACACACAGGGGCGGCTGTGGCTCAGTGGTAGAGGGGTTGCCTGCCAATTGGAAGGTTGGTGGTTCAATCCCCGGCCCTGCAGTCCCATGTCGAAGTGTCCTTGGGCAAGACACTGAACCCCGAGTTGCCCCCGATGCTGTGTCATCGGAGTGTGAATCTGTGTGCATGTTTATCTGATGAGCAGGTGTGTAGATGTGTGTGTGAGTGTGTATCTGATGAGCAGCCTCGGCCACAGTGTATGAATGTGTGTGAATGGTGAATGGTTCCTGTACTATGTAAAAGACCTTTGAGTAGTCGTTAAGACTAGAAAAGATATATAAATACACACATTTACATTTACACACACTATACATAGACACATTACACATTACAATACATACCACACACACACTATACATACTACATACCACACACACACACTATACATACCACACATACCACACAAACACACACACTATACATACCACACACACACATACTATACATACCACACACACACTATACAAACACACACACTATACATACCACACACACACAGTATACATACCACACACACACTATACATACCACACACACACCACACACACACACTATACATACCACACACACACACACTATACATACCACACACACACAGTATACATACTATACATACCACACACACACAGTATACATACCACACACACACACACACACTATACATACCACACACACACACACTATACATACCACACACACACACACACTATACATACCACACACACACACACACTATACATACCACACAAACACACACACACTATACAAACACACACACTATACATACCACACACACACTATACATACCACACACACACAGTATACATACCACACACACACTATACAAACACACACACTATACATACCACACACACAGTATACATACCACACACACACTATACAAACACACACACTATACATACCACACACACACAGTATACATACTATACATACCACACAAACACACACACTATACATACCACACACACACTATACATACCACACACACACAGTATACATACCACACACACACTATACAAACACACACACACACTATACATACCACACACACAGTATACATACCACACACACACTATACAAACACACACACTATACATACCACACACACACACTATACATACCACACACACACACACTATACATACCACACACACACACTATACATACCACACACACACACTATACATACCACACACACACACACTATACATACCACACACACACTATACAAACACACACACTATACATACCACACACACACACACTATACATACCACACACACATACTATACATACCACACACACACACACACACACACTATACATACCACACACACACACACTATACATACCACACACACACACACACACTATACATACCACACACACACACACACACTATACATACCACACACACACTATACATACCACACAAACACACACACTATACATACCACACACACACATACTATACATACCACACACACACTATACAAACACACACACTATACATACCACACACACACTATACATACCACACACACACAGTATACATACCACACACACACTATACAAACACACACACTATACATACCACACACACACACTATACATACCACACACACACACTATACATACCACACACACACATACTATACATACCACACACACACTATACAAACACACACACTATACATACCACACACACACTATACATACCACACACACACAGTATACATACCACACACACACTATACAAACACACACACTATACATACCACACACACACTATACATACCACACACACACAGTATACATACCACACACACACTATACAAACACACACACTATACATACCACACACACACACTATACATACCACACACACACACTATACATACCACACACACACACACACTATACATGCCACACACACACACTATACATACCACACACACACATACTATACATACCACACACACACTATACAAACACACACACTATACATACCACACACACACTATACATACCACACACACACTATACATACCACACACACACTATACAAACACACACACTATACATACCACACACACACTATACATACCACACACACACATACTATACATACCACACACACACTATACAAACACACACACTATACATACCACACACACACTATACATACCACACACACACAGTATACATACCACACACACACTATACAAACACACACACTATACATACCACACACACACTAAATATACCACACACACACTATACATACCACACACACACTATACAAACACACACACTATACATACCACACACACACACTATACATACCACACACACACACACTATACATACCACACACACACACACACTATACATACCACACACACACACACACTATACATACCACACACACACACACACTATACATACCACACACACACTATACATACCACACACACACTATACATACCACACACACACACACTATACATACCACACACACACACAG
>JAQOOF010000812.1:0-17527 GCA_029931835.1 Etheostoma nigrum | reverse complement strand
TATATATATATATATTTTATGACAGTATATACAGCAGCAGTCAGTTACTCACTCGCAGAGGCCAGCTTGTCCCGGCTGTGTTTGGACCCCACATGGTGAATCAATCTGCTGACCTGCTTCATCTTTCTGCTCCATCACACAACAAGCCTCTGTCACAGAAGAGGAACTAAAGTCATGTGACGGATCTGATCAATTATGATAAATGGAAATACAAGGAAGGAACATACTCTTTTGTTTGGATTAACATTTGAATAAAAAAGGTATTTATAGTTTATGTTTCTTTACTTTGAGCCTGATGAAAGACAAAGTTAGATGAGAAGGAATGAACAAGAGCATTTTTATTTTTTTTTGTTTTACCAGTTTGAGTTCCATTAGAGGGATCTGTGTTGAACGCCACATCGCTCCTCTGAGAAGAAAAGAGTTTATCAAGAATTGTACTATTAATTTACAATCCTACAATATAAATTCATCAAATGTTTCCTACTCTTACATTTATTAAAGGTTCTAGTCTGGTCAAAACTAAGTTTGCAATAGTTTGAAACAAGCTTGAGCTTCTGTTTCATATACAATATTTCAAGCTAAACCAGTGTCTTAAATTAAAAGTATCCTATTTTTTGCAGTCACGACAGAATTAAAAAATAGATTATATGATAATAATACATTTTTAACAATGTATCTCTGCTTGTATACCATCATGTAACCTCTAAAATATTGTTCTCAAGAAAGTAAAAGTTCACAAGACATATGCAAATTAGAAACTATAAAACATTGACTACATTACACACAATTTAGAAACATCAGCTGAGAGTAACAAAGCAAAGGCAGAATACTGATTTCATTTACAGTAAGGTACATTCACAGTAGTGGTGGTCTTTCTAGACGCAACAACCAATAAGATAATGCAGACAATATCTAATTTTGCGACAAACATAAGACAAAACAGTATCTCCACCTGCAGGAGGGCCTGTAGTCTGGGTGGCTCCCAGTCTCTGAGGTAGAAGAGACAGTCCCGGGGGTGATGGGCATGTAGACCCTTGTAACTGCAGTGGGCGGTCTTACATGGCATCTACAAGAGAACAAAACAGTACAAATACAGAAGCATGTAATGATGAGGTCAAACTAATGTGAAAGACAAGCAGGTGTTTAAAGGGTAACTTCCGTATTTTTCAACCTGGACACTATTTTCCTATGTTTTTATCTATGAGAGACAACATTTTTTGAAATTGGTCCAGCAATAAGCAAGACCACTGCAGTAGAGCGGTGAAACAAGCTGCAATGTAATGTAATAGGCTAAGGATGATCTTAGTTTGTCCATCCACTCTTCTAATAATCAGCACTCTGGTTGGTTGAAACACACCATTAATTAATTCACATGTGAAAATATGATGGCTCAATCAAAACTAAAATTGATTATTTCAATGGAGTCTGGTGAGTTTGGCGATTGTGATTTCGGGGTGATGTTTTGGGGGAAAAAGGGTTCTTACTCTTTAACAAAAATACATCTTCTTTACATAATGTTGTCAGACACTTTGAAAAACAATCTGAGCCCGTTAATCGCAATTACTTCTGAGATTATTCACTGTACAGAAAAAAAATTGAAGTGAATTGTTACAGCTCTAACTTTAACAACTACTGATGTTTGTATAGCACATAAAGCAAGTGAAAGTCTACTGTAAAACATGTGTTCTGGTGATTCAGAAGCTCAAACTGTGACCTCTCTCTTGGTTATCTTGCCTTGTAGTAGGGGTTGTTGCAGCCGCTGCAGAACTGGTACCTGCACTGGGAGCAGCTGAAGTGCATGCAGCCGCCTTTCGTCAGCGCGTACTGGAACCTGCAGTGAGGACAGGCTGCAAGAGGACAACACATACTGCTAAATGAATTCACTCCAAACAACATATTAACAGTGGTGGAATGTAACTAAGTACATTTACTCAAGCACAAATTTTGAGGTACTAGTTAACTTTTTTTTTATTTTCATTTTCTGCAACTAAAAGTTCTACTCCACTGCATTTACTTTATAGATTCAGATTTTTAATACCCAACCGTATATAAAGTAGTTAAAATTAGCTCCAGCTTTACCACCTGCAACATTAAACACCAAACATCAACACATTGATGAATCACTAATAATAAATATAATAATAATCCAGTAATTAGTACTTTTACTTTTGGTACATATGGTATATTTGATGCTAATACTTTTGCACTTTTACATCAGTAAAGTTTTTTTTCAGGGTGAGATGAACTGAAATTACATTATATACTGTACTCTCGAATACTGTAAACTATAACAGTTTAGGAAAGTATAGGCGTAGATGGAGTGGAGTAAAAGTATAAGGTGGAATACAATGGAAATACTAAAGTTAAGTACAAACACCTAAAATTGTACCCAAGTATAGTACTTGACTGGAGTAACTTCCCTCCACTGCCTACAGTATAGCAGCTCAAACTAATTTCATAATTGCAAAATATTAAAAGGAAAGTGATTCAAAATCATTAGAACATCAGAAAGGGGGATGTTCTCTAAGACTTTGTGAAAGTAGAAAAACAAAAACAAAGGACAGCTCAGTAAGAAGTCAACTCAGTGCCAATGAACCCTGAGAAAAGGACATAAATAAAAAGAGTGGTGGCTGAGGTTGAGTGATGTATGCACAAAGGTCGACGGGTGAGATAAATAAAACTGAAATGAAACTTGTGGTTAAAGTTTGAGTCCTCACTGATTCCGTTGTCTCTCAGGAAGCCGGCCAGGCCTTGCCTCTGGTACTCTGGATCATTATCCCTCTTCCACTGCTGGAACTGCTCACAGGACAGATCCTGGTGCTGGGGCTCCCACTGTGACCAGAGAAAGGAGTTAATATGTGTGCAGATCCTGCACAGTAAGTTCACTGAAGAGCAGCCAAAGTTTCAAGGCTGAATTCCTAAGAGTTTTTTTTATTATCAAATGCAGGGTAGGTACCTCTACATCTGATGACAAATGGTAACACACTGTACTTAAAAATACTCACAGGTTTCTTGCACTGAGCACAAAAACTCCGGCGGCAAGACGGACAGGTGACCTTTAGCTGGTCTCCATCATTAATAAACCCAGAGGTGCACTGAGGAAGATAAAAGTTATTTAGTTAGGAGTTATTTACGTCTCGACCTTTGGACCAGACTTAAATGTTCTGAAAGTGGAAGGAGCACACAATGGGTCATTGGCTCCTCCACTTGCTGAAAATGTTTTAATAAATATCAGTTAACGTTGCTCCAGAGCTGAGTTCTTTTAAGTGTGCGGCAGGTCATCCTACTATTTTTGTTAAAGATATATGACAAGACTAATTAAATCCTTAATACACCCCCAGTGTACTATGTACCAGTGCCAATAAAACTGCTTTGTCACTTTATGCATCATGTTTTTTCCCATCACTTCTCCCTTTAATTTGTTTAATCGCAGCGTCAACTCCAGCAGCCCAACAGAGCTTAAAAACAACAACAACAACTAATAAAATAAGCATGCAAACTAAGACCACATAAAGTAATAGAGAAGAACATGACTCACATGACAGCACCACAGGAACTTTGGGTCTTTCATTAGAGCGTGCTCAGTCAGTTTTTTATGAAACAGGTCATACACATCCTGCTCCAGGCAGCCACGCAACTGGAAAAACAAAACACAAAAGACTTTACTGCTCAAATTGAAAGTAAAAAGAGAACAACTTAGCATGTTATTTTATTACTATCACATCTCTTTACCAGTTGCAGTTAATTTACTGGCATTATTATGTGGGTCAACAAAATCTTGTCTCTGTGTACCTGTATGTCCAGTGTGGAAAAGTAACTGTCAAGCTGTTCGGGGTCGTTGATGTCCGGCTCGCCGCAGACGGGACACACCATGTCTCGGATGTGTTTCTCTTTCACGGCGATGGTGAAGTGCTGCCCGAAGCACTCGTGGCACACGGAGCACTGACAGGAAGTCAGGGACTGCATCTGGTACATGGACAGGATGAGGAGGAGAAGAAATGAACACCTGTGAACCAAATGTTGACCTCTGAAACTATTCTTGCAATTATATTTAAATAATGAGGGTCAATTTGTAACAATCTGCATTTTATAAATAAATAAAAATACAGTATTCATCAAGGCTGACTCAGTTCCAGACAAAATTGTACTGTAAAAGATACAAACAAGACTCTACAGACTTTATTTGGTGAATTGGTGTATTGTTCTTATTACTTTCTCACATGTCTGTTATGTTCTTTAAGAAATACACTAGAGCTGCAGCTATCAATTATTTTAGTACCTACCGATTATTCCATCGATTAATCAGTTAAATACTTTATAGTAAACAGCAATTGTACATATATTAAATTATATTTTGTGTATATATATATATATATATATATATATATATACATACTGTATATACATACAAAATGAAAAGGTATCCTTTTTTTATAGAAAAAAAAGCAACATTTTTTATTGCCAAATTGCATACAATAACAGGGTTAGATGCTAATATTTTTAAGCACAGCCGCATGGGCCACCTAGACCCTTAAAAAAAAAAGGCCTAGAATACCCATTCTAACCGTTTTAATAGCAGTAGATCTTTATTAAATCAAGGTGCAGCCGAGTAATAAATGTTTCTTATAATAAAGCATACCATTGTGAAGGGCGAAATCCTTGTATGTTATAAACTGTTGCTTTTCAGGAAATAAAAAAAAAAAGCTAATTTGAAAACATATTGCACTATTTACCTGACAAAGTCAGATAAAGTCGCTTCAAAGGCTGACCAATATCATTAGTTTATGAATAAAATTATTATTTAAAATTACGAAATATATACCAGATTTCTGCTCAACAGCAACGGTATACAAACAACAAGGGTGGATCGTTAAACTCAGTAACTGACCCACCTTGCTGCGGGGGAAGATGCTCAGACAGATGGGGCACTCGTTGATGAGGAGACGCTTGATGAAATCCTTGTCGTGCGACTCCTTCACAGCGTGCACTACGTCCTCCAGAGAGTAAGTGACATCTGGCTCTTGAAGCAACGAGAGGACGAGCTCACAGCGCCCCCAGCTGGGCAGGTCGTACAGCGCCAGCAGACGCCGGCACATCCTCTGCAGAGAACACACAAGGACAACAAGGAGTAAATGTAATAGCAAAGCCCGGAAGAGCACCACCTTCTTTTCACTCCATAAAGACACGCCCTCAGGTGATTTGCAGTGCATCCTAACCTGCTTGTCCGGGTGTTTGGGATCAATCGGTGGCTCGGGCTGGTCTGTCCAAATTCGCTGGTGGAAGGGCTCCAGGAGAGGGCGCTGCAGTAGTGACAAAGCCCCCTTCACTTCTCCTCCACTCAGCCGCAGGGCCTCCTCACACTTTAACACGTCCCTGAAGCCCAGAGAGTGAAGCTCCTTCATCTGCAGCAACACACAACCGAGGGGGGAATAACAGTTATATGAAAAAGTATAGGACTGAAAATATACTTAAAGAAAGTCTCTTATTAGGTTAAAATATGGATGTACTGCACATTGTCTTTCTCAGAATAACTAGTGTTTTCCCTACCCTTGTATTCCCCACCCTCGAAAAAATGACAAAATTATATAATTATGCTATAAATTCCTCACGTGTGAATACGATTTTGCTCTTTTAAGAGCAAAATCAAACAAGTGTGTAACTCTATAGAAGCCTATCAGACAGCATTTGTTGTTCCGTTTTATGTAATGTTTCTTCTCTTCCCACGATACACATCACCTAAACTCAGTTTAAAAGGTTCACTGTTCTTCAAAGCAGCCTGGACTGATTAACCCGGGTCAAGAGGCTCGTAGAACACCCCTCCGTATTACTCCCAACGCGTTATCTTTCAAGGTCAGAAAACCAGACAGTCTCACGCTTTTCTCCCACCTGCAGAAAGCTGCTGCTTATCAACCTCACTGCACTCACTTGTAGAGACTCTGCTCCCCCTTGTGTACTGTCCACGCATGAATAAATAACTGGTATATGCATTTGCACAAACCTTCATCCTGGACTGTACATCTGCCCATTGCATACACTATATATATTCTATGCAAATTTTGCATTCAACCCAGTCAGCCTTTTTTCTTACGCAACAGTTACTTTGTATGTATATTGTGATATCATGAGAGGCTGCACGGCTCTCGGCGGGACAGTTCAGCAGTGCAAGGACACAAATGTAGAGTACTTCAAAAGGTTTTTTAATAAAGTTCTTGGGGGAATAACAAAACAAGGTATGCCAAAGTCAAAACAAGGTAACTAAGGATAAGGTTACTCTTGTAACAGTCCAAACTTAAACAATGTCTTTTCAAACCTCAAATCATAGACCCAATTCCCTCGGGTACATTTCTTCCTTGAAACAAGTCTTTAGGTAAGTATTCCAATCTTCCAGTCCTTCACATGGAAAGTGCCACTTCGACCTGTAGCTCCTCTGAGTGCACAACTTGAGCTTGTCTCTCAAACTCTCCTTTTTAGCCAACTGTGTCTGTGGGCCTTACAAAGCCCTTCAGCTCATTAGGCCCTGATCAGTCTCAGGTGTGTTGGGATGTCATGTGCTTGAGGGGCACCAGCAGATGGTGCCAAAACTGTCTGTGACTGCAGCCATCTCAGGGGTACGTAGCATCCCTCCAGAACGCAGCCTCTCGTGACATCACAATATACATATATTTGTTTTCCTGTACTTTACTTAACTTAATTAATGTTTAATATGTTTTTTCTTTATGTATGCACCTTTCACCAAGCCAAATTCCACATAAGTGTACTTATTGTGTCGATAAAACATTTTCTGAATCATTTGGATATCAATACCAAAAAACACTGTTGCAGTGTGCTGTAGTGGCTGCAAGTATTATCTAACAATTTTTTTTCAATGTATTTTTGTACTCATTAAAAGAAAAAAGTTGTAGAGAACATGAGCCGAAACAGTGTTTAGTTGTGTGCACTGTTATGTGTTTGATAATATGTAATATCTTTGGATTTTTGACTGTTGGTCAAAGAAAACAAGTAATTTGTGACCATTACTTTGGACTGTGGGGAATTTTTACATTATTTTCTTACATTTTATAGGTAAAATGATTATTTTTTTAAGAAAATAACCAGCAAACAGTTGTTACATATTCTTTAATCAGTTCCAGATTTCAATAAACTACATTTCCTATTTGTCTGCTTGTGTTGAAACATGTGTGAACGTTGCTTCTGTTTGTAAAGGAAACTAAGGTTTTGTAGAAAGCATTGAAGGCATAGGTGGAAGACCTCCTCCATTTCTAGCAGTAATTTGTTTTTTTTTAATGAACTGCGTTTACTCAGTCATTCTGAATCATCCTACCTTAAGCTTTCTGTCTCTCAGCAGCTGTCTCACGGCTCGCTCGGTGTCTCCGCCTGCTGACAACCAGGCCAGCTTGGCCTCGGCTCTGGACAGCTTCACACCTTCACCTGTGACATTTGGGCTGCTCGGCACCGCCTCCCCTCCGTCTCTCTTCACAATGGGTTGTGTCCCAGGATCCCCTGCTTTGTAGTTTAGCTGGACAGAAGCCGCCATGGCGCAGATTTCATCTAGCAGGTGAGGCAGCTCTGACTTCAGCCAATCGCAGGGGTTGGTGTTGCTGCCGCCGCACATGCAGATGGCCGCGTACACCTCCTCAGCACTGACGCCGAGCTTTTCTGCTTCCTACAAAGCGGAAAACGGGGTAAATCACCATGTTTGTTTTCTATATAACTGTCTCTCCAAGACATTTTAATACGGTGATATTGGTACTTCATGGTAGAGCTGAAACAAGTCATTTTTTAAGAAGAAATCTCTTATTGTTCAAGCTTGTTTAAGAATTTGCTGCAATATCTTCATTTATGGTATGGCTAACTGAATTATTGGGGTTTGAAGTTATTTGGTTTTAGACATTTTTTTTTAGACATTTGGAGACTTTGCCTCGAGCTTTCAGGAGATTTTATGGCAATTTTTCAAAATTTGACATTTTCTGAATTGAATAATCAAGAAAATAGCCAACAGATTCATCAATAATGAAAATAATTAGCTACATCTAGCAGTTTTAAAGTCAGACTGGTGTCTGTCTTAAGTAATTTCACTAAGTAAAAAAACCTTTTTTACATTGTAAGATTAATTATTTGCTCTATAGAATGTCAGAACATTTTGAAAAAAAAAAGAAATATAAACCGAAATATATTTAATTTACAAGCTTATAAACTGAGAAATGCAAATTTATAATAGTAAACTAAATATCTTTTGGTTTGTACTAGTGGTTGAGCAAAAAGGCAATATAAAGAGGTCACTATTGGCACAGGGGAAAATTTGAGGTTTGATTTTTTTTTACTATTTCCTGATGTTTTATACACCAAACAAATTATGTGAGAAAACAATAAAAATGTAAGATGTGTTGACCTACTCTGATCTGGTGGATGAGAAAGAGGCCGTCTTCCCTCATCATCTTCTGTCTTTTCACCTCCACGTTGACTCTGGGCTTTGGTCGGGGCCTCACACCCAGCTGGGGTTGATCTTTGGTGCCAGACGGAGTCTGCTCGAGAGACTGGGGCAGAGAAACTCCTGCCGAGTCTTTAGATGACAGGTTGCACATCTCACACACCACAGTGGGATTGGTGTTTACGTAGGTGCAGAACTGGCACATCCACTGTGAAAGAAAGGGATGACAAAGTAATGTTGTGTTAAGCAGACTTAAGCATCTAAACAAAAATGATGTATGAGATGCCTTAAATGAATAAAACACATTTTTAAGATATAAGCCTGTCTGTCAGCTGTTATTTTTTTACATCTTTTGTAGAAAAGTCATCCAGCGTGGAGTCTTTAAACCTTGTACACATTATTTGTTTACAACATTACCATATCATTACCTTTTAAGTTGATATGGTTAACTAGCAAACAGGGTTGCTTATTTCCACATCCAAATGTTTATTATTATTATCATTCATTCGGAGTGGAGTTTATGTCCACCTGATGAATTCAGGTCCAATATTCTCTCTCTTTTAACTCTGTTGTTTTAGCTACCAATACTCCACTATGTTCACCGGCTTGTTTCTAACTGTCTGTCTGCTGCTGAACAGGTACTATTCAGGGGCTTTTTACAGTCTGTTCTCTGAAAACGAAGCTATGAGAGCGCTGAGAGTAAACCAGAAGAGTAAAGTTGCAGCCGGACAGATAAACAATGTAGATGAAACTCACTATAAAGCTTCATAAAGCTAAGGGGAGATGCAGAATCAGATGATAATTCTCTGCAAGTTCATCACTATGAGTGACCCCTTTCACAGTGTCACATTTGATAGATTATTATAAAAATACAGATTACAGCTGCTTTAACAAAATGCAGAAATGTTTAGTATGGACCCCAAATGCTCACCGTGTTGATGTCTGGAAAATAAAGATTAAGAGGACAAGAAAGCGTTGCCAGGAACAATGAGACAAACCTTTGTTCCTGAGTCAGACAGAGATCCTGGGCTGGACAGCACTGGTGCGACAGGCGGGCGCGTGGCCAGACGAGGGCGCTCACACACCTCACAGAGGATGCTGCTGCCTTGATTCACAACTGTACAGCTCTTACACTGCCACTCTGAGGGTTCGAGCACAGACGAAATAACTTTGTTTTATATGTCAACACTGTATTTTGTCATTAACTCATTTTTACATTTCTTGTTCATTGTTTAGAACCTTGTTGAAATATAAAGCACATGAAATTGTGATGCTAAAAAAACATGCCATTAAGCTCAAAGGAGTTCTTAGTGCAAAGTTGTATTTTTCCTTTTCTTATACAGTTTGTCTCATCGGTTTGATTTTCCTCGGTTATATTGTTTGCAGTGCACTTTGTTTCATTATCTGACTTTTAATCTTTTCCCCTTGTTAACAGGACTTTGGAAATTTGAGTTGAAAGGTGCAGTTTAATTTTATTTATTTATATAGGTTTTGGTCTCACCTGTGTTGGGAGATATAGGAAGTGACATCGGGCTTTCTTGAACAGTGGATGCAGGCGTAGCGAGTCGAGGCCGTTCGCAGGTCGTGCAGAGGACGGCTCGCATCTCGTTCACTGTGGTGCAATGAGCACACTCCCAAGGTGACAGAGATGGACTGGATGATGATAGAAAAGTAATAATTCAACATATATTTATACAGATTGGTCCAAGTACACTTTTGGTGGCATGGGCACAAACAGTTTGACATAACAGGACTGCAAATAATTGCTAAAACTGAGAAAGCAGCAGACAGCATTAAATAAAATGTTAAACTACAACAACATCAGGACAAAAGCCAAGTTAACTTATAGAACTACTTCTAACTTAGATCTATCCATTTCAGGTATTATTCAATAGTGGACTCAGTTAAAAATGTTTAACCTGCAAAAGACAATCACTGGACAATGAATCTCTACAAGTTATTCTTTATATTGAAATAAATGATAAGACTTTTCTGGAGCAAATTATGTCTTTTGCATCCAATTGAGTATTTTGGGGGACTCTGGATACTGTTATATTTTTGTCAATTAGCAGAAACTCTTTTCCACAACGTTCAACGAGTGTGCAGGCCAAGAGTTCGGAATCACCTTTGACAGAGCATGACAAGACAAGTGGATGGTAAACAAATCAAACCTGTGACCTTATTAACATGACCGCTGCTCTGCTCATTAGATCACATTGCTGCCAAAAGTGAACCTGAGAGTGAATTAAAGTACATGTTCTCCTCACCTGGATGTTTTGACTGATGTAATGATAGTTCTGTCATGTCCTTTGCGGTCAGGGTGAGAGTGGAAAAGCTTGTCACAGTTCTCACACAACCTCTGGACGCAGGTGGAGCACTGAGCGTGCACAGCAGAAATCCCACAGATGGTGCAGATCACTACAGCGACAAAAAAAAAATGTTAAAAAACATAGATGGCAACAAAAGAAATGCTGCATTCCCGGTATAACGTCGGTTGTAATCTGGCACACCCTGTTTGGTTTTCTGTATTTTCTCTCTCTTGTGACTGTCTCTGGAGGGGTGGCGGTGAAAGAGGTCATCACATGCATCACAGAAATGTTGATTGTCACAAGATGGGCAGACAAGAGAGGAAGGGGCGCCACACAGATTACAGTCACTCGCTGCTGAAGAGCCTGGAGAGTAGGAAAAAATATAAGATTGTGTGTGTATTTATGCTTCTAGATACAGATGCTGCACTAAAAACATGTTCAATGCACAACATTTAAACTCCAACATAAAAATATAAATATAAATAAAACAGACACCGTCATAGAAAATAAATCTATATTTGTGGCATCAAAAAAGACAAATTCTGTTAACTGTTTATATCACACACTGCCGAAGAAAGAGTCAAAGAAACCTGTAGAAAACTGTTTTATCTCTTGTTGGCTTTCTTAAAAAAAAATAAAATAAAATAAAAAAAATAATACACATTTCGAGGTGTGGTGGCAGCTTACCTGTTGATGGTTTCAGAGGTTGTCCTCCGTGGCCCTGAGTAGGTTTAGGTGGGTCCAGGGGTTTGTCTGTCAGCTGCTCCTCTCCCGGCAGGATAACCACAGTGTCACTTGCCAGCTGATCCTGAAGAAACCAGCATCACGTTAAACACTCTTTACACTTTCAACATGCAGTGGACAGAGAAAGGTAATGACACAATGGAGACAGATGGTCATAGTGCATCAATGCTGTAAGACTTAAACCTACTTGTATTTAAGGATTTGTTTTATGTAGTTTTCCGACCATTATTTATTGAACATTTTTTCATTTTTAATGTTTCCCAGAAGACATGAACACACAATTGTATTGTCTTCGATTAAATTCACTGTTGGTACAATCAACATTCGTTAACACACACTCATAAACAGCTGATTCACTCACTGTAAGAATTTCTGTTCCTGTATTTGTTGGGAAAATGTGCAGTTTAAAAAAAATGGTAAATGTTATGATCCTGTTATGAAATATAGTGAAACCATACTGACACAGATACGAGTATACAGCCACTAATTGTTTGTACAGACCTCCTGGATGATGAATGGGATGATATCTTTGAAGCATTCTGGGTGAGGGTGGGTGCCCTAAATGAACAGAGGTATAAGAAATGGAAAACAGTGAACCTCTTACACAAAAACAGCTGAACACAGATGTTTTAAGGTATTCAGATGACTGCTGACAAACAAATACCAACCTTAATCAGCATGTCCACCTCTGTGCGTAAGGTCATGACCTCCAGCGTCACTGCTGCAACTTTGGCAGTGTCGGGTTCAGTGACCTCATCGGGGAAACTGAGGCCATCTATCTGCTGATTGGTGTAACCGTAGAGATACAAGACTCTCCGGCCTCCCTGTGGAAGAAAATGGGGGTTGAAAATATTTGCTCGATTGTTCAAGAACATGGATGACCTTTGGACTCTTTCTTAGCAATGTAAGATTCAGCAAGTTAATTATTACATTATGTAAAATATGCAAAAGAAAAAGCCCTCCTTATTTCTTTTAAATAATATTTTCTCCAATAAAAATCAGCCTTATTTACAACAAGAAGCTTCAAAATTCAATCCAAGTCTTACTCAAAGCCACTGTAAAGGCAGCATTACATAGACAAGTCCATGTGAAAAGGAAAGATCTGCTCCAAATGACTGAACTGACCAACGTTTGCTCACCTTGACAGCATCCACCGTGGTTCTGAAGACAGGGTTGTTGTGCTTGACGCTCCTCCAGTACCTGGGCCTGGCGGGACTGGTCAGGTTACAGCCGTACTTCTCCAGGATACTCAAGGCCTTGACCAGTCTACTCAAAGACTCCAAAACCTGAAGTAGAGACAATAGTAATGTGAGCTCTTAGTAATACCATTGGGGTTGCTACCCCTATAAAAGTGTAGAGTAAATTCAGTGATATGAGTGCAGATGACCCAAATTCGCTGGCAGGTGTTCTTTATGTACTGTATGTTCCCAAAACACACTTTTATGTCTAAAATAAATGTTTTTTATTGAACGTACACAAATTCTATATTTTTGTTTTGTATATATTCTTACATTTAGTTTTTTTAATCACAGCTAAATGAGAACTCTTAGCACATTTTTTTGACATCCATTCCTGAAAAACATATATTTTTTCTCCTTACTTTATTTATTGTTCTCTCTTGACGCTGTACATATTTGAAGAGAGAAATCCAAGCTTTGCCGAGCTTTATCTTAGTTCACCAAAATCAGATCAAGATGCGTCTTCTCTAAACAAAACACACTAATTCTGTTGTGTTAAAAAATAAATCAATTGCATATCTTGTCCAAGTGTTCAGTTAATCAAATGTCCAACTGTATTTTATATTGCAGAATAACATTTGTTTTGAGTTCTGTTTGCCTTTTCATGTTCATATCTACAGTACTTTTTGGCAGTGGTGAAGGAAGTATCTACAAGTAAAATTCCTGCATTGAATTGACTATTATTTTATATATATATATCTCCTGAAAAGTCAGCTGAACGGGAAAAACAAGATCCGAGCCATAAACACATACGCCCTGCCAGTCATCAGATACCCCGCTGGTATAATAAACTGGCCAAAGGAGGAGATAGAGGCTACTGACATCAAGACGAGAAAGCTCCTCACAATGCATAGAGGGTTTCACCCCAAGTCCAGCACCCTGAGACTGTACACCAAGCGTAGTGAGGGAGGCCGAGGGCTAGTGAGTGTCAAGACCACTGTCCAGGAGAAAACGACGAAGATCCAGGAGTACATCAGAAAGATGGCCCCCAAAGAAGAAGGGCTTAGTGAATACCTCAGGCAGCAAATACCCAAAGGTGAGGACAAGGAAGATGAAGAACCGTCATGAAGGGACAAGCCGCTGCACGGCGTGTACCACTGACAAATAGAAGAAGTGGCTGATATCAAGAATTCCTACCAGTGGCTGGAAAAGGCTGGACTGAAGGACAGCACAGAGGCACTAATCATGGCAGCACAAGAACAGGCTCTCAGTACAAGATCAATAGAGGCCGTGGTCTACCACACCAGGCAGGACCCCAGGTGCAGACTGTGCAAGGATGCCCCTGAGACAGTACAGCACATAACAGCAGGGTGTAAGCTGCAGGCAGGAAGTGCGTACATGGAACGCCATAACCAGGTAGCTGTCATAGTGTACAGGAACATCTGCCACGAGTATGGGCTGGAAGTCCCAAGGTCAAAATGGAAGACACCACCTAAGGTAGTTGAGAATGACCGAGCTAAGATCCTGTGGGACTTCAAGATCCAGACTGACAAGCTGGTGATGGCTAACCAACCAGACATGGTGTTGATGGACAAACAGCAGAAGAAGGCAGTAGTGATAGATGTGGCAATCCCAAGCGATCGCAACATCAAGAAGAAGGAACACGAGAAGCTCGAGAAATACCAAGGGCTGAAAGAGGAGCTAGAAAAGATGTGGAAAGTAAGAGCAACAGTGGAGCCAGTGGTAATCAGAGCACTGGGGGGGGCTGGGACCCCCAAACTGGGAGAGTGGCTCCAGCAGATTCCAGGTAAAACATCAGAGGTCTCTATCCAGAAGAGGGCAGTCCTAGGAACAGCTAAGATACTGCGCAGAACCCTCAAACTCCCAGGCCTCTGGTAGAGGACCCGAGCTGGAGGATGACACATACCACCCCACAAGGGGTGAGAGGGGGATTTTTTTTATTTTTTTATCTCTTTCTATCCAAGCAGCACCACCAGACAAAGAAAACCTTACCTCCTGTCTGTTGAGGCAGGCCATGTTCTCCCTCAACATGGCCTGCACATCAAAGTGACGGTACTTCTCTGACAGAGAAAGGGGGATGCCGGCCATGGTCTGCACCTCCACCCTCACATCCTGGGCTGAACCCGAGGAGGAGAGCAGGGACTGGGATCTCCTCCTGACCTCGTCCATCTGGACAGAGGCTGGGCTGCTGCTCATTGCTGTCAGAAAGGGGAAGTCGATCAGTCGTTAATGAATTGTTTAAATCCTAGTACAACTGTCACTATCATATGTGATATGTGCTGTGTTTCTCTGTTGTATTTCACTGTAAAGTGAATATATTTAGGTGTTGGACATCAGGACATCATGGTTGCTAGGTTGAAGGAGATGTCTTAGTGCCGTCCCCTCGGTCATTTAAAGATGGTGCATTCTCTTGTGCTTCTTATATCCTTTAAATATGTTGTATTTCGTTTTTTTAGGTTTTCTATTATAAACTTGTTTTAATTTATTGTTTATGTTTAGCACTTTGAATAGTTTTTGTGTCTGAAATGTGCAATATAAATAAACTTGCCTTGCCAGGAAAAAAAACTTGTGAGTTATAAAATGACAACAGGGGTAAAGGTTTCATGTAAATGTCTAATATTTATTTTAGGAATAAATTGTCCGCAGAGTAAAGGTTTAAATGGGATAAAGTGTCCTCAATAATTTCACTTTTAACTTCTCATATGACGACCGTTGGAAAGTCCGCGGAAGTCATACTTTCGCTCTTATAGACGTTAAGCTGGTTTCACGCGGCCGCGCGTCCTGCCGCCCCCGGTACGTTCAGCACGGTGAGCTCTGGGCGCGTTCACGTGGGCAGCAACCATAGACTGTATATAAACGGTCTATGGCGGCAACCGCTAGCGTTACCGCGTTCACTTCATTGACAGGAATGGAAGAGGCGCGTTACCGCGTTCACTCCATTGCCAGGAACGGAGGAGGCACGTTACCGCGTTCACTTCATTGACAGGAATGGAAGAGGCGCGTTACCGCGTTCACTCCATTGCCAGGAACGGAGGAGGCACGTTACCGCGCGGCAGTGTGACAGTCCCTCTAAGTGGTAAACAACTGAATATAAAATCATAAACACTACCAGGCAACAATATTAGTAGTGTTTCTTCACGATAAAATGTTATTTAATACGAGTAAACGCTGTCAGTAACGCTTTTAACGCTTATACTAACGTTAGAAGAAAACACAGATAACAATTCACCGTCAGTTGAAACCGAAACTTTAGTTAACGTTACTGAATAAACGGTACGTACCTGCTCAACACGTAACCGTCGTCACGAGCGTCGGCGGTTATTCCGTCCTTCGGCTTGAAAGTCGAAAGTATTTATTAGTCGTTTAGTTGAAAGAAGTTGTTTTTATATCCATATCTTTGGTTAGTATAGCTTTGTGCTGACCATAGACAGCGACGCTAACATGCGGAACTCGAGTTTGACGTTTTATGTTCCGGCTCTACTTCCTGTCACGATTTTATATTTCAAAATAAAATACAAAAGCGTATTTTCCATACATTAATTCCACAATTTATCAGTTTGCAACCTTTTGTTGTTCTTTCTTGCTTGTGCATTATGTTTGTTAGAAAATTATATAATAATATTAATAATAATTATAATAATACCAATACGTTTTACGTACTTGTTGCTGTATTTTGAGCACGCTTACTAAAGTTTAAAAATGTAAATTACTTAGTATTTTTAACATGCGGAACTCGAGTTTGACGTTTTATGCATAGACTGTATATTATTGATAATAATTAATATTTAATTAATAATATTAATATTAATATTAACGGTCTATGGTTTTATGTTCCGAATCTACTTCCTGTCCCGATTTTATTTTTCAAAATAAAAGACAAAAGCGTATTTCCCATAAATTTAATTCCACAATTTAGCAGTTTGCAAACTTTTTTTGTTCTTTCTTGCTTGCAAGTCAGTACACTGAAAATATTATTATTTATTTATCAATTCTTATTGTTGGAAATTATACAATAATAATAATGACTTATTATTTTAAAGTAAATTCTGTGTGAACTCCGGACACGTCCTACTTTCAGCGGAGGAGGGAGACAGTGGGAGGCGCAAACTGCATCATGCGACATCTAATCGAAAGCAAACTTGACAAGGAAATAAAAAAACATCGCTCGCGAGCCGTATTGTCCTCTCTTGCACCTGCACACTTCTAACTTAATTTGAAAACTTAAACAGATATATTTATTTGTCCTTAATTTAAAAAGTCTGTTCAGTCATGTCAAAGAAATCAACAATGAAAATAAGCAGAGCGAGTGCAGGGAAGGTAAGTTCATCTCCTGTTAATGCAAAGGTTCAGTAGGCTACATGTGATAGCTCTGTGCTAAAATACTTTTTAATAAACTGTTAATTGTATGCAGATAGTTTCTGACTTGTTAAGCACAAACATGGTTTTAAAACCGTCAGTAGCCACTCGGTGAAACTGCGGAAAGTCCCCTCCTGAGAGGAAAACGAAAGTAAATCTAAAAGGCTTTTGTAACATGAGTCAGCAGCTTAAATTATACGTTGTGGACTACAAATGTAATGTTTTATTCCTGTTTTCCATAGGTGGAAATCTTCCGCCAATCCCTGTATAATGAGGTTTGTTAATTGAGACACACATTTATTCAGCTTTTTTATATTATTATTATTATTTATTCCAAATAAGCACGTTTTGTAAGTGTTTTCTTTTTTACTTTCCAGGCAGAGAATCTGTTCTCCAACTACATCCCCCAGAAGATAGTACAGCTGGATGCTCTGCTGATGGTCAGTAACTTCAGTATTTGACCACTCAGCTCAATAACCCTTCACCTGTGG
>JAQOOF010000811.1:0-17553 GCA_029931835.1 Etheostoma nigrum | reverse complement strand
ACTGTCATTTCAACAGTTTTACACTAGTTTCTTAACAGTAGCTGTTATACACACATCTCCATGTTGGAAACGTGCGTTTCGGCCTCTTCTGGGCTTTTTGTGACGTTTTAAGCTTGTTACTGTCAATTCAACAGTTATGCACTAGTTTCTTAACAGTAGCTGCTATACACACATCTCCATGCTGGAAACGTGCGTTTCGGCCTCTTCTGGGCTTTTTGTGACGTTTTAAGCTTGTTACTGTCATTTCAACAGTTTTACACTAGTTTCTTAACAGTAGCTGCTATACACACATCTCCATGCTGGAAACGTGCGTTTCGGCCTCTTCTGGGCTTTTTGTGACGTTTTAAGCTTGTTACTGTCATTTCAACAGTTTTACACTAGTTTCTTAACAGTAGCTGCTATACACACATCTCCATGCTGGAAACGTGCGTTTCGGCCTCTTCTGGGCTTTTTGTGACGTTTTAAGCTTGTTACTGTCATTTCAACAGTTTTACACTAGTTTCTTAACAGTAGCTGCTATACACACATCTCCATGCTGGAAACGTGCGTTTCGGCCTCTTCTGGGCTTTTTGTGACGTTTTAAGCTTGTTACTGTCATTTCAACAGTTTTACACTAGTTTCTTAACAGTAGCTGCTATACACACATCTTCATGCTGGAAACGTGCGTTTCGGCCTCTTCTGGGCTTTTTGTGACGTTTTAAGCTTGTTACTCTCATTTCAACAGTTTTACACTAGTTTCTTAACAGTAGCTGTTATACACACATCTCCATGTTGGAAACGTGCGTTTCGGCCTCTTCTGGGCTTTTTGTGACGTTTTAAGCTTGTTACTGTCAATTCAACAGTTATGCACTAGTTTCTTAACAGTAGCTGCTATACACACATCTTCATGCTGGAAACATGCGTTTTGGCCTCTTCTGGGCTTTTTGTGACGTTTTAAGCTTGTTACTGTCATTTCAACAGTTTTACACTAGTTTCTTAACAGTAGCTGCTATACACACATCTCCATGCTGGAAACGTGCGTTTCGGCCTCTTCTGGGCTTTTTGTGACGTTTTAAGCTTGTTACTGTCATTTCAACAGTTTTACACTAGTTTCTTAACAGTAGCTGCTATACACACATCTCCATGCTGGAAACGTGCGTTTCGGCCTCTTCTGGGCTTTTTGTGACGTTTTAAGCTTGTTACTTACATTTCAACAGTTTTACACTAGTTTCTTAACAGTAGCTGCTATACACACATCTTCATGCTGGAAACGTGCGTTTTGGCCTCTTCTGGGCTTTTTGTGACGTTTTAAGCTTGTTACTGTCATTTCAACAGTTTTACACTAGTTTCTTAACAGTAGCTGTTATACACACATCTCCATGTTGGAAACGTGCGTTTCGGCCTCTTCTGGGCTTTTTGTGACGTTTTAAGCTTGTTACTGTCAATTCAACAGTTATGCACTAGTTTCTTAACAGTAGCTGCTATACACACATCTTCATGCTGGAAACATGCGTTTTGGCCTCTTCTGGGCTTTTTGTGACGTTTTAAGCTTGTTACTGTCATTTCAACAGTTTTACACTAGTTTCTTAACAGTAGCTGCTATACACACATCTCCATGCTGGAAACATGCGTTTCGGACTCTTCTGGGCTTTTTGTGACGTTTTAAGCTTGTTACTGTCATTTCAACAGTTTTACACTAGTTTCTTAACAGTAGCTGCTATACACACATCTCCATGCTGGAAACGTGCGTTTCGGCCTCTTCTGGGCTTTTTGTGACGTTTTAAGCTTGTTACTGTCATTTCAACAGTTTTATACTAGTTTCTTAACAGTAGCTGCTATACACACATCTCCATGCTGGAAACGTGCGTTTCGGCCTCTTCTGGGCTTTTTGTGACGTTTTAAGCTTGTTACTGTACATTTCAACAGTTTTACACTAGTTTCTTAACAGTAGCTGCTATACACACATCTCCATGCTGGAAACGTGCGTTTCGGCCTCTTCTGGGCTTTTTGTGACGTTTTAAGCTTGTTACTGTCATTTCAACAGTTTTACACTAGTTTCTTAACAGTAGCTGCTATACACACATCTCCATGCTGGAAACATGCGTTTTGGCCTCTTCTGGGCTTTTTGTGACGTTTTAAGCTTGTTACTGTCATTTCAACAGTTTTACACTAGTTTCTTAACAGTAGCTGCTATACACACACATCTCCATGCTGGAAACGTGCGTTTCGGCCTCTTCTGGGCTTTTTGTGACGTTTTAAGCTTGTTACAGTCATTTCAACAGTTTTACACTAGTTTCTTAACAGTAGCTGCTATACACAAATCTCCATGCTGGAAACGTGCGTTTCGGCCTCTTCTGGGCTTTTTGTGACGTTTTAAGCTTGTTACTGTCATTTCAACAGTTTTACACTAGTTTCTTAACAGTAGCTGCTATACACACATCTCCATGGTTGAAACGTGCGTTTCGGCCTCTTCTGGGCTTTTTGTGACGTTTTAAGCTAGTTACTGTCATTTCAACAGTTTTACACTAGTTTCTTAACAGTAGCTGCTACACACACACATCTCCATGGTTGAAACGTGCGTTTCGGCCTCTTCTGGGCTTTTTGTGACGTTTTAAGCTTGTTACTGTCATTTCAACAGTTTTACACTAGTTTCTTAACAGTAGCTGTTATACACACATCTCCATGTTGGAAACGTGCGTTTCGGCCCCTTCTGGGCTTTTTGTGACGTTTTAAGCTTGTTACTGTCAATTCAACAGTTATGCACTAGTTTCTTAACAGTCGCTGCTATACACACATCTCCATGCTGGAAACGTGCGTTTCGGCCTCTTCTGGGCTTTTTGTGACGTTTTAAGCTTGTTACTGTCATTTCAACAGTTTTACACTAGTTTCTTAACAGTAGCTGCTATACACACATCTCCATGCTGGAAACGTGCGTTTCGGCCTCTTCTGGGCTTTTTGTGACGTTTTAAGCTTGTTACTGTACATTTCAACAGTTTTACACTAGTTTCTTAACAGTAGCTGCTATACACACACAACTCCATGCTTGAAACGTGCGTTTCGGCTTCTTCTGGGCTGTTTGTGAAGTTTTAAGCTTGTTACTGTCATTTCAACAGTTTTACACTAGTTTCTTAACAGTAGCTGCTATACACACATCTCCATGCTGGAAACGTGCGTTTCGGCCTCTTCTGGGCTTTTTGTGGCGTTTTAAGCTTGTTACTGTCATTTCAACAGTTTTACACTAGTTTCTTAACAGTAGCTGTTATACACACATTTCCATGTTGGAAACGTGCGTTTCGGCCTCTTCTGGGCTTTTTGTGACGTTTTAAGCTTGTTACTGTCATTTCAACAGTTTTACACTAGTTTCTTAACAGTAGCTGCTATACACACATCTCCATGCTGGAAACGTGCGTTTCGGCCTCTTCTTGGCTTTTTGTGACGTTTTAAGCCTGTTACTGTCATTTCAACAGTTTTACACTAGTTTCTTAACAGTAGCTGCTATACACACATCTCCATGCTGGAAACATGCGTTTCGGCCTCTTCTGGGCTTTTTGTGACGTTTTAAGCTTGTTACTGTCATTTCAACAGTTTTACACTAGTTTCTTAACAGTAGCTGCTATACACACATCTTCATGCTGGAAACGTGCGTTTCGGCCTCTTCTGGGCTTTTTGTGACGTTTTAAGCTTGTTACTCTCATTTCAACAGTTTTACACTAGTTTCTTAACAGTAGCTGTTATACACACATCTCCATGTTGGAAACGTGCGTTTCGGCCTCTTCTGGGCTTTTTGTGACGTTTTAAGCTTGTTACTGTCAATTCAACAGTTATGCACTAGTTTCTTAACAGTAGCTGCTATACACACATCTTCATGCTGGAAACATGCGTTTTGGCCTCTTCTGGGCTTTTTGTGACGTTTTAAGCTTGTTACTGTCATTTCAACAGTTTTACACTAGTTTCTTAACAGTAGCTGCTATACACACATCTCCATGCTGGAAACGTGCGTTTTGGCCTCTTCTGGGCTTTTTGTGACGTTTTAAGCTTGTTACTGTCATTTCAACAGTTTTATACTAGTTTCTTAACAGTAGCTGCTATACACACATCTCCATGCTGGAAACGTGCGTTTCGGCCTCTTCTTGGCTTTTTGTGACGTTTTAAGCTTGTTACTTACATTTCAACAGTTTTACACTAGTTTCTTAACAGTAGCTGCTATACACACATCTTCATGCTGGAAACGTGCGTTTTGGCCTCTTCTGGGCTTTTTGTGACGTTTTAAGCTTGTTACTGTCATTTCAACAGTTTTACACTAGTTTCTTAACAGTAGCTGTTATACACACATCTCCATGTTGGAAACGTGCGTTTCGGCCTCTTCTGGGCTTTTTGTGACGTTTTAAGCTTGTTACTGTCAATTCAACAGTTATGCACTAGTTTCTTAACAGTAGCTGCTATACACACATCTTCATGCTGGAAACATGCGTTTTGGCCTCTTCTGGGCTTTTTGTGACGTTTTAAGCTTGTTACTGTCATTTCAACAGTTTTACACTAGTTTCTTAACAGTAGCTGCTATACACACATCTCCATGCTGGAAACGTGCGTTTCGGACTCTTCTGGGCTTTTTGTGACGTTTTAAGCTTGTTACTGTCATTTCAACAGTTTTACACTAGTTTCTTAACAGTAGCTGCTATACACACATCTCCATGCTGGAAACGTGCGTTTCGGCCTCTTCTGGGCTTTTTGTGACGTTTTAAGCTTGTTACTGTCATTTCAACAGTTTTACACTAGTTTCTTAACAGTAGCTGCTATACACACATCTCCATGCTGGAAACGTGCGTTTCGGCCTCTTCTGGGCTTTTTGTGACGTTTTAAGCTTGTTACTGTCATTTCAACAGTTTTACACTAGTTTCTTAACAGTAGCTGCTATACACACATCTCCATGCTGGAAACGTGCGTTTCGGCCTCTTCTGGGCTTTTTGTGACGTTTTAAGCTTGTTACTGTCATTTCAACAGTTTTACACTAGTTTCTTAACAGTAGCTGTTATACACACATCTCCATGTTGGAAACGTGCGTTTCGGCCTCTTCTGGGCTTTTTGTGACGTTTTAAGCTTGTTACTGTCATTTCAACAGTTATGCACTAGTTTCTTAACAGTAGCTGCTATACACACATCTTCATGCTGGAAACATGCGTTTTGGCCTCTTCTGGGCTTTTTGTGACGTTTTAAGCTTGTTACTGTCATTTCAACAGTTTTACACTAGTTTCTTAACAGTAGCTGCTATACACACATCTCCATGCTGGAAACGTGCGTTTCGGCCTCTTCTGGGCTTTTTGTGACGTTTTAAGCTTGTTACAGTCATTTCAACAGTTTTACACTAGTTTCTTAACAGTAGCTGCTATACACAAATCTCCATGCTGGAAACGTGCGTTTCGGCCTCTTCTGGGCTTTTTGTGACGTTTTAAGCTTGTTACTGTCATTTCAACAGTTTTACACTAGTTTCTTAACAGTAGCTGCTATACACACATCTCCATGGTTGAAACGTGCGTTTCGGCCTCTTCTGGGCTTTTTGTGACGTTTTAAGCTAGTTACTGTCATTTCAACAGTTTTACACTAGTTTCTTAACAGTAGCTGCTATACACACACATCTCCATGCTGGAAACGTGCGTTTCGGCCTCTTCTGGGCTTTTTGTGACGTTTTAAGCTTGTTACTGTCATTTCAACAGTTTTACACTAGTTTCTTAACAGTAGCTGCTATACACACATCTTCATGCTGGAAACGTGCGTTTCGGCCTCTTCTGGGCTTTTTGTGACGTTTTAAGCTTGTTACTGTCATTTCAACAGTTTTACACTAGTTTCTTAACAGTAGCTGCTATACACACATCTCCATGCTGGAAACGTGCGTTTCGGCCTCTTCTGGGCTTTTTGTGACGTTTTAAGCTTGTTACTGTCATTTCAACAGTTTTACACTAGTTTCTTAACAGTAGCTGCTATACACACATCTCCATGCTGGAAACGTGCGTTTCGGCCTCTTCTGGGCTTTTTGTGACGTTTTAAGCTTGTTACTGTCATTTCAACAGTTTTACACTAGTTTCTTAACAGTAGCTGCTATACACACATCTTCATGCTGGAAACGTGCGTTTCGGCCTCTTCTGGGCTTTTTGTGACGTTTTAAGCTTGTTACTGTCATTTCAACAGTTTTACACTAGTTTCTTAACAGTAGCTGCTATACACACATCTCCATGCTGGAAACGTGCGTTTCGGCCTCTTCTGGGCTTTTTGTGACGTTTTAAGCTTGTTACTGTCAATTCAACAGTTATGCACTAGTTTCTTAACAGTAGCTGCTATACACACATCTCCATGCTGGAAACATGCGTTTTGGCCTCTTCTGGGCTTTTTGTGACGTTTTAAGCTTGTTACTGTCATTTCAACAGTTTTACACTAGTTTCTTAACAGTAGCTGCTATACACACATCTCCATGCTGGAAACGTGCGTTTCGGCCTCTTCTGGGCTTTTTGTGACGTTTTAAGCTTGTTACTGTCATTTCAACAGTTTTACACTAGTTTCTTAACAGTAGCTGCTATACACACATCTCCATGCTGGAAACGTGCGTTTCGGCCTCTTCTGGGCTTTTTGTGACGTTTTAAGCTTGTTACTGTCATTTCAACAGTTTTACACTAGTTTCTTAACAGTAGCTGCTATACACACATCTCCATGCTGGAAACGTGCGTTTCGGCCTCTTCTGGGCTTTTTGTGACGTTTTAAGCTTGTTACTGTCATTTCAACAGTTTTACACTAGTTTCTTAACAGTAGCTGCTATACACACATCTCCATGCTGGAAACGTGCGTTTCGGCCTCTTCTGGGCTTTTTGTGACGTTTTAAGCTTGTTACTGTCATTTCAACAGTTTTACACTAGTTTCTTAACAGTAGCTGCTATACACACATCTCCATGCTGGAAACGTGCGTTTCGGCCTCTTCTGGGCTTTTTGTGACGTTTTAAGCTTGTTACTTACATTTCAACAGTTTTACACTAGTTTCTTAACAGTAGCTGCTATACACACATCTTCATGCTGGAAACGTGCGTTTCGGCCTCTTCTGGGCTTTTTGTGACGTTTTAAGCTTGTTACTGTCATTTCAACAGTTTTACACTAGTTTCTTAACAGTAGCTGCTATACACACATCTCCATGCTGGAAACGTGCGTTTCGGCCTCTTCTGGGCTTTTTGTGACGTTTTAAGCTTGTTACTGTCATTTCAACAGTTTTACACTAGTTTCTTAACAGTAGCTGCTATACACACATCTTCATGCTGGAAACGTGCGTTTCGGCCTCTTCTGGGCTTTTTGTGACGTTTTAAGCTTGTTACTGTCATTTCAACAGTTTTACACTAGTTTCTTAACAGTAGCTGTTATACACACATCTCCATGTTGGAAACGTGCGTTTCGGCCTCTTCTGGGCTTTTTGTGACGTTTTAAGCTTGTTACTGTCAATTCAACAGTTATGCACTAGTTTCTTAACAGTAGCTGCTATACACACATCTTCATGCTGGAAACATGCGTTTTGGCCTCTTCTGGGCTTTTTGTGACGTTTTAAGCTTGTTACTGTCATTTCAACAGTTTTACACTAGTTTCTTAACAGTAGCTGCTATACACACATCTCCATGCTGGAAACGTGCGTTTTGGCCTCTTCTGGGCTTTTTGTGACGTTTTAAGCTTGTTACTGTCATTTCAACAGTTTTACACTAGTTTCTTAACAGTAGCTGCTATACACACATCTCCATGCTGGAAACGTGCGTTTCGGCCTCTTCTGGGCTTTTTGTGACGTTTTAAGCTTGTTACTGTCATTTCAACAGTTTTACACTAGTTTCTTAACAGTAGCTGCTATACACACATCTCCATGCTGGAAACGTGCGTTTCGGCCTCTTCTGGGCTTTTTGTGACGTTTTAAGCTTGTTACTGTCATTTCAACAGTTTTACACTAGTTTCTTAACAGTAGCTGCTATACACACATCTCCATGCTGGAAACGTGCGTTTCGGCCTCTTCTGGGCTTTTTGTGACGTTTTAAGCTTGTTACTGTCATTTCAACAGTTTTACACTAGTTTCTTAACAGTAGCTGCTATACACACATCTCCATGCTGGAAACGTGCGTTTCGGCCTCTTCTGGGCTTTTTGTGACGTTTTAAGCTTGTTACTGTCATTTCAACAGTTTTACACTAGTTTCTTAACAGTAGCTGCTATACACACATCTCCATGCTGGAAACGTGCGTTTCGGCCTCTTCTGGGCTTTTTGTGACGTTTTAAGCTTGTTACTGTCATTTCAACAGTTTTACACTAGTTTCTTAACAGTAGCTGCTATACACACATCTCCATGCTGGAAACGTGCGTTTCGGCCTCTTCTGGGCTTTTTGTGACGTTTTAAGCTTGTTACTGTCATTTCAACAGTTTTACACTAGTTTCTTAACAGTAGCTGCTATACACACATCTCCATGGTTGGAAACGTGCGTTTCGGCCTCTTCTGGGCTTTTTGTGACGTTTTAAGCTTGTTACTGTCATTTCAACAGTTTTACACTAGTTTCTTAACAGTAGCTGCTATACACACATCTCCATGCTGGAAACGTGCGTTTCGGCCTCTTCTGGGCTTTTTGTGACGTTTTAAGCTTGTTACTGTCATTTCAACAGTTTTACACTAGTTTCTTAACAGTAGCTGCTATACACACATCTCCATGCTGGAAACGTGCGTTTCGGCCTCTTCTGGGCTTTTTGTGACGTTTTAAGCTTGTTACTGTCATTTCAACAGTTTTACACTAGTTTCTTAACAGTAGCTGCTATACACACATCTCCATGCTGGAAACGTGCGTTTCGGCCTCTTCTGGGCTTTTTGTGACGTTTTAAGCTTGTTACTGTCATTTCAACAGTTTTACACTAGTTTCTTAACAGTAGCTGCTATACACACATCTCCATGCTTGAAACGTGCGTTTCGGCCTCTTCTGGGCTTTTTGTGACGTTTTAAGCTTGTTACTGTCATTTCAACAGTTTTACACTAGTTTCTTAACAGTAGCTGCTATACACACATCTCCATGCTGGAAACGTGCGTTTCGGCCTCTTCTGGGCTTTTTGTGACGTTTTAAGCTTGTTACTGTCATTTCAACAGTTTTACACTAGTTTCTTAACAGTAGCTGTTATACACACATCTCCATGTTGGAAACGTGCGTTTCGGCCTCTTCTGGGCTTTTTGTGACGTTTTAAGCTTGTTACTGTCAATTCAACAGTTATGCACTAGTTTCTTAACAGTAGCTGCTATACACACATCTTCATGCTGGAAACGTGCGTTTCGGCCTCTTCTGGGCTTTTTGTGACGTTTTAAGCTTGTTACTGTCATTTCAACAGTTTTACACTAGTTTCTTAACAGTAGCTGCTATACACACATCTCCATGCTGGAAACGTGCGTTTCGGCCTCTTCTGGGCTTTTTGTGACGTTTTAAGCTTGTTACTGTCATTTCAACAGTTTTACACTAGTTTCTTAACAGTAGCTGCTATACACACATCTCCATGCTGGAAACGTGCGTTTCGGCCTCTTCTGGGCTTTTTGTGACGTTTTAAGCTTGTTACTGTCATTTCAACAGTTTTACACTAGTTTCTTAACAGTAGCTGCTATACACACATCTCCATGCTGGAAACGTGCGTTTCGGCCTCTTCTGGGCTTTTTGTGACGTTTTAAGCTTGTTACTGTCATTTCAACAGTTTTACACTAGTTTCTTAACAGTAGCTGCTATACACACATCTCCATGCTGGAAACGTGCGTTTCGGCCTCTTCTGGGCTTTTTGTGACGTTTTAAGCTTGTTACTGTCATTTCAACAGTTTTACACTAGTTTCTTAACAGTAGCTGCTATACACACATCTCCATGCTGGAAACGTGCGTTTCGGCCTCTTCTGGGCTTTTTGTGACGTTTTAAGCTTGTTACTGTCATTTCAACAGTTTTACACTAGTTTCTTAACAGTAGCTGCTATACACACATCTCCATGCTGGAAACGTGCGTTTCGGCCTCTTCTGGGCTTTTTGTGACGTTTTAAGCTTGTTACTGTCATTTCAACAGTTTTACACTAGTTTCTTAACAGTAGCTGCTATACACACATCTCCATGCTGGAAACGTGCGTTTCGGCCTCTTCTGGGCTTTTTGTGACGTTTTAAGCTTGTTACTGTCATTTCAACAGTTTTATACTAGTTTCTTAACAGTAGCTGCTATACACACATCTCCATGCTGGAAACGTGCGTTTCGGCCTCTTCTGGGCTTTTTGTGACGTTTTAAGCTTGTTACTGTCATTTCAACAGTTTTACACTAGTTTCTTAACAGTAGATGCTATACACACATCTCCATGCTGGAAACGTGCGTTTCGGCCTCTTCTGGGCTTTTTGTGACGTTTTAAGCTTGTTACTGTACATTTCAACAGTTTTACACTAGTTTCTTAACAGTAGCTGCTATACACACACATCTCCATGCTTGAAACGTGCGTTTCGGCCTCTTCTGGGCTTTTTGTGACGTTTTAAGCTTGTTACTTACATTTCAACAGTTTTACACTAGTTTCTTAACAGTAGCTGCTATACACACATCTTCATGCTGGAAACGTGCGTTTCGGCCTCTTCTGGGCTTTTTGTGACGTTTTAAGCTTGTTACTGTCATTTCAACAGTTTTATACTAGTTTCTTAACAGTAGCTGCTATACACACATCTCCATGCTGGAAACGTGCGTTTCGGCCTCTTCTGGGCTTTTTGTGACGTTTTAAGCTTGTTACTGTCATTTCAACAGTTTTACACTAGTTTCTTAACAGTAGCTGCTATACACACACATCTCCATGCTTGAAACGTGCGTTTCGGCCTCTTCTTGGCTTTTTGTGACGTTTTAAGCTTGTTACTTACATTTCAACAGTTTTACACTAGTTTCTTAACAGTAGCTGCTATACACACATCTTCATGCTGGAAACGTGCGTTTTGGCCTCTTCTGGGCTTTTTGTGACGTTTTAAGCTTGTTACTGTCATTTCAACAGTTTTACACTAGTTTCTTAACAGTAGCTGTTATACACACATCTCCATGTTGGAAACGTGCGTTTCGGCCTCTTCTGGGCTTTTTGTGACGTTTTAAGCTTGTTACTGTCAATTCAACAGTTATGCACTAGTTTCTTAACAGTAGCTGCTATACACACATCTTCATGCTGGAAACATGCGTTTTGGCCTCTTCTGGGCTTTTTGTGACGTTTTAAGCTTGTTACTGTCATTTCAACAGTTTTACACTAGTTTCTTAACAGTAGCTGCTATACACACATCTCCATGCTGGAAACATGCGTTTCGGACTCTTCTGGGGTTTTTGTGACGTTTTAAGCTTGTTACTGTCATTTCAACAGTTTTACACTAGTTTCTTAACAGTAGCTGCTATACACACATCTCCATGCTGGAAACGTGCGTTTCGGCCTCTTCTGGGCTTTTTGTGACGTTTTAAGCTTGTTACTGTCATTTCAACAGTTTTACACTAGTTTCTTAACAGTAGCTGCTATACACACATCTCCATGCTGGAAACGTGCGTTTCGGCCTCTTCTGGGCTTTTTGTGACGTTTTAAGCTTGTTACTGTCATTTCAACAGTTTTACACTAGTTTCTTAACAGTAGCTGCTATACACACATCTCCATGCTGGAAACGTGCGTTTCGGCCTCTTCTGGGCTTTTTGTGACGTTTTAAGCTTGTTACTGTCATTTCAACAGTTTTACACTAGTTTCTTAACAGTAGCTGCTATACACACATCTCCATGCTGGAAACGTGCGTTTCGGCCTCTTCTGGGCTTTTTGTGACGTTTTAAGCTTGTTACTGTCATTTCAACAGTTTTACACTAGTTTCTTAACAGTAGCTGCTATACACACATCTCCATGCTGGAAACGTGCGTTTCGGCCTCTTCTGGGCTTTTTGTGACGTTTTAAGCTTGTTACTGTCATTTCAACAGTTTTACACTAGTTTCTTAACAGTAGCTGCTATACACACATCTCCATGCTGGAAACGTGCGTTTCGGCCTCTTCTGGGCTTTTTGTGACGTTTTAAGCTTGTTACTGTCATTTCAACAGTTTTACACTAGTTTCTTAACAGTAGCTGCTATACACACATCTCCATGCTGGAAACGTGCGTTTCGGCCTCTTCTGGGCTTTTTGTGACGTTTTAAGCTTGTTACTGTCATTTCAACAGTTTTACACTAGTTTCTTAACAGTAGCTGCTATACACACATCTCCATGCTGGAAACGTGCGTTTCGGCCTCTTCTGGGCTTTTTGTGACGTTTTAAGCTTGTTACTGTCATTTCAACAGTTTTACACTAGTTTCTTAACAGTAGCTGCTATACACACATCTCCATGCTGGAAACGTGCGTTTCGGCCTCTTCTGGGCTTTTTGTGACGTTTTAAGCTTGTTACTGTCATTTCAACAGTTTTACACTAGTTTCTTAACAGTAGCTGCTATACACACATCTCCATGCTGGAAACGTGCGTTTCGGCCTCTTCTGGGCTTTTTGTGACGTTTTAAGCTTGTTACTGTCATTTCAACAGTTTTACACTAGTTTCTTAACAGTAGCTGCTATACACACATCTCCATGCTGGAAACGTGCGTTTCGGCCTCTTCTGGGCTTTTTGTGACGTTTTAAGCTTGTTACTGTCATTTCAACAGTTTTACACTAGTTTCTTAACAGTAGCTGCTATACACACATCTCCATGCTGGAAACGTGCGTTTCGGCCTCTTCTGGGCTTTTTGTGACGTTTTAAGCTTGTTACTGTCATTTCAACAGTTTTACACTAGTTTCTTAACAGTAGCTGCTATACACACATCTCCATGCTGGAAACGTGCGTTTCGGCCTCTTCTGGGCTTTTTGTGACGTTTTAAGCTTGTTACTGTCATTTCAACAGTTTTACACTAGTTTCTTAACAGTAGCTGCTATACACACATCTCCATGCTGGAAACGTGCGTTTCGGCCTCTTCTGGGCTTTTTGTGACGTTTTAAGCTTGTTACTGTCATTTCAACAGTTTTACACTAGTTTCTTAACAGTAGCTGCTATACACACATCTCCATGCTGGAAACGTGCGTTTCGGCCTCTTCTGGGCTTTTTGTGACGTTTTAAGCTTGTTACTGTCATTTCAACAGTTTTACACTAGTTTCTTAACAGTAGCTGCTATACACACATCTCCATGCTGGAAACGTGCGTTTCGGCCTCTTCTGGGCTTTTTGTGACGTTTTAAGCTTGTTACTGTCATTTCAACAGTTTTACACTAGTTTCTTAACAGTAGCTGCTATACACACACATCTCCATGCTGGAAACGTGCGTTTCGGCCTCTTCTGGGCTTTTTGTGACGTTTTAAGCTTGTTACTGTCATTTCAACAGTTTTACACTAGTTTCTTAACAGTAGCTGCTATACACACATCTCCATGCTGGAAACGTGCGTTTCGGCCTCTTCTGGGCTTTTTGTGACGTTTTAAGCTTGTTACTGTCATTTCAACAGTTTTACACTAGTTTCTTAACAGTAGCTGCTATACACACATCTCCATGCTGGAAACGTGCGTTTCGGCCTCTTCTGGGCTTTTTGTGACGTTTTAAGCTTGTTACTGTCATTTCAACAGTTTTACACTAGTTTCTTAACAGTAGCTGCTATACACACATCTCCATGCTGGAAACGTGCGTTTCGGCCTCTTCTGGGCTTTTTGTGACGTTTTAAGCTTGTTACTGTCATTTCAACAGTTTTACACTAGTTTCTTAACAGTAGCTGCTATACACACATCTCCATGCTGGAAACGTGCGTTTCGGCCTCTTCTGGGCTTTTTGTGACGTTTTAAGCTTGTTACTGTCATTTCAACAGTTTTACACTAGTTTCTTAACAGTAGCTGCTATACACACATCTCCATGCTGGAAACGTGCGTTTCGGCCTCTTCTGGGCTTTTTGTGACGTTTTAAGCTTGTTACTGTCATTTCAACAGTTTTACACTAGTTTCTTAACAGTAGCTGCTATACACACATCTCCATGCTGGAAACGTGCGTTTCGGCCTCTTCTGGGCTTTTTGTGACGTTTTAAGCTTGTTACTGTCATTTCAACAGTTTTACACTAGTTTCTTAACAGTAGCTGCTATACACACATCTCCATGCTGGAAACGTGCGTTTCGGCCTCTTCTGGGCTTTTTGTGACGTTTTAAGCTTGTTACTGTCATTTCAACAGTTTTACACTAGTTTCTTAACAGTAGCTGCTATACACACATCTCCATGCTGGAAACGTGCGTTTCGGCCTCTTCTGGGCTTTTTGTGACGTTTTAAGCTTGTTACTGTCATTTCAACAGTTTTACACTAGTTTCTTAACAGTAGCTGCTATACACACATCTCCATGCTGGAAACGTGCGTTTCGGCCTCTTCTGGGCTTTTTGTGACGTTTTAAGCTTGTTACTGTCATTTCAACAGTTTTACACTAGTTTCTTAACAGTAGCTGCTATACACACATCTCCATGCTGGAAACGTGCGTTTCGGCCTCTTCTGGGCTTTTTGTGACGTTTTAAGCTTGTTACTGTCATTTCAACAGTTTTACACTAGTTTCTTAACAGTAGCTGCTATACACACATCTCCATGCTGGAAACGTGCGTTTCGGCCTCTTCTGGGCTTTTTGTGACGTTTTAAGCTTGTTACTGTCAATTCAACAGTTATGCACTAGTTTCTTAACAGTAGCTGCTATACACACATCTTCATGCTGGAAACATGCGTTTTGGCCTCTTCTGGGCTTTTTGTGACGTTTTAAGCTTGTTACTGTCATTTCAACAGTTTTACACTAGTTTCTTAACAGTAGCTGCTATACACACATCTCCATGCTGGAAACGTGCGTTTCGGCCTCTTCTGGGCTTTTTGTGACGTTTTAAGCTTGTTACTGTCATTTCAACAGTTTTACACTAGTTTCTTAACAGTAGCTGCTATACACACATCTCCATGCTGGAAACGTGCGTTTCGGCCTCTTCTGGGCTTTTTGTGACGTTTTAAGCTTGTTACTGTCATTTCAACAGTTTTACACTAGTTTCTTAACAGTAGCTGCTATACACACATCTCCATGCTGGAAACGTGCGTTTCGGCCTCTTCTGGGCTTTTTGTGACGTTTTAAGCTTGTTACTGTCATTTCAACAGTTTTACACTAGTTTCTTAACAGTAGCTGCTATACACACATCTCCATGCTGGAAACGTGCGTTTCGGCCTCTTCTGGGCTTTTTGTGACGTTTTAAGCTTGTTACTGTCATTTCAACAGTTTTACACTAGTTTCTTAACAGTAGCTGCTATACACACATCTCCATGCTGGAAACGTGCGTTTCGGCCTCTTCTGGGCTTTTTGTGACGTTTTAAGCTTGTTACTGTCATTTCAACAGTTTTACACTAGTTTCTTAACAGTAGCTGCTATACACACATCTCCATGCTGGAAACGTGCGTTTCGGCCTCTTCTGGGCTTTTTGTGACGTTTTAAGCTTGTTACTGTCATTTCAACAGTTTTACACTAGTTTCTTAACAGTAGCTGCTATACACACATCTCCATGCTGGAAACGTGCGTTTCGGCCTCTTCTGGGCTTTTTGTGACGTTTTAAGCTTGTTACTGTCATTTCAACAGTTTTACACTAGTTTCTTAACAGTAGCTGCTATACACACATCTCCATGCTGGAAACGTGCGTTTCGGCCTCTTCTGGGCTTTTTGTGACGTTTTAAGCTTGTTACTGTCATTTCAACAGTTTTACACTAGTTTCTTAACAGTAGCTGCTATACACACATCTCCATGCTGGAAACGTGCGTTTCGGCCTCTTCTGGGCTTTTTGTGACGTTTTAAGCTTGTTACTGTCATTTCAACAGTTTTACACTAGTTTCTTAACAGTAGCTGCTATACACACATCTCCATGCTGGAAACGTGCGTTTCGGCCTCTTCTGGGCTTTTTGTGACGTTTTAAGCTTGTTACTGTCATTTCAACAGTTTTACACTAGTTTCTTAACAGTAGCTGCTATACACACATCTCCATGCTGGAAACGTGCGTTTCGGCCTCTTCTGGGCTTTTTGTGACGTTTTAAGCTTGTTACTGTCATTTCAACAGTTTTACACTAGTTTCTTAACAGTAGCTGCTATACACACATCTCCATGCTGGAAACGTGCGTTTCGGCCTCTTCTGGGCTTTTTGTGACGTTTTAAGCTTGTTACTGTCAATTCAACAGTTATGCACTAGTTTCTTAACAGTAGCTGCTATACACACATCTTCATGCTGGAAACATGCGTTTTGGCCTCTTCTGGGCTTTTTGTGACGTTTTAAGCTTGTTACTGTCATTTCAACAGTTTTACACTAGTTTCTTAACAGTAGCTGCTATACACACATCTCCATGCTGGAAACGTGCGTTTCGGCCTCTTCTGGGCTTTTTGTGACGTTTTAAGCTTGTTACTGTCATTTCAACAGTTTTACACTAGTTTCTTAACAGTAGCTGCTATACACACATCTCCATGCTGGAAACGTGCGTTTCGGCCTCTTCTGGGCTTTTTGTGACGTTTTAAGCTTGTTACTGTCATTTCAACAGTTTTACACTAGTTTCTTAACAGTAGCTGCTATACACACATCTCCATGCTGGAAACGTGCGTTTCGGCCTCTTCTGGGCTTTTTGTGACGTTTTAAGCTTGTTACTGTCATTTCAACAGTTTTACACTAGTTTCTTAACAGTAGCTGCTATACACACATCTCCATGCTGGAAACGTGCGTTTCGGCCTCTTCTGGGCTTTTTGTGACGTTTTAAGCTTGTTACTGTCATTTCAACAGTTTTACACTAGTTTCTTAACAGTAGCTGCTATACACACATCTCCATGCTGGAAACGTGCGTTTCGGCCTCTTCTGGGCTTTTTGTGACGTTTTAAGCTTGTTACTGTCATTTCAACAGTTTTACACTAGTTTCTTAACAGTAGCTGCTATACACACATCTCCATGCTGGAAACGTGCGTTTCGGCCTCTTCTGGGCTTTTTGTGACGTTTTAAGCTTGTTACTGTCATTTCAACAGTTTTACACTAGTTTCTTAACAGTAGCTGCTATACACACATCTCCATGCTGGAAACGTGCGTTTCGGCCTCTTCTGGGCTTTTTGTGACGTTTTAAGCTTGTTACTGTCATTTCAACAGTTTTACACTAGTTTCTTAACAGTAGCTGCTATACACACATCTCCATGCTGGAAACGTGCGTTTCGGCCTCTTCTGGGCTTTTTGTGACGTTTTAAGCTTGTTACTGTCATTTCAACAGTTTTACACTAGTTTCTTAACAGTAGCTGCTATACACACATCTCCATGCTGGAAACGTGCGTTTCGGCCTCTTCTGGGCTTTTTGTGACGTTTTAAGCTTGTTACTGTCATTTCAACAGTTTTACACTAGTTTCTTAACAGTAGCTGCTATACACACATCTCCATGCTGGAAACGTGCGTTTCGGCCTCTTCTGGGCTTTTTGTGACGTTTTAAGCTTGTTACTGTCATTTCAACAGTTTTACACTAGTTTCTTAACAGTAGCTGCTATACACACATCTCCATGCTGGAAAC
>JAQOOF010000810.1:5000-17565 GCA_029931835.1 Etheostoma nigrum | reverse complement strand
GATCATGATATAGGACAATATTACCCTAAAAGAGCATGATATGGGACAATATTACCCTAAAAGAGCATGATATGGGACAATATTAACCTAAAAAGAGCATGATATGGGACAATATTAACCTAAAAGAGCATGATATGGGACAATATTAACCTAAAAAGAGCATGATATGGGACAATATTAACCTAAAAAGAGCATGATACATAAAAGTTTACAGGAAATAACTTGTATTTTTTTAGTAATTGCAGGTAAACTGTAAAGTGTTGAATTAGTGCACATTTATTTTATTGCTAGAGTAAATTAGAGACCTGGTCGTCTGCGTACAGTCAACAATTCACGACTATGTCTCCTACAGCAGAGATCTTCAACAGGGGGGTCGTGACCCCTAGGGGGGTCCTCAGACTCACTGCAGGGGGCCACCAAATTCTTAAAAAACGATTTTTTCCTTTTTTCAAAAATGAAAAGTTTCTGAAAATATACATTGATTTGAATTTAACATATTACATATTAACAAAAATGACACATTGAAGATAAGCTTACTATAGGTAAAGTAGCCACTATGGTAGCTATAAAGAGTCACTGTGCCTTCCACATGTATGTTTAACATTACAACATGATGTATGCATAATATCAAAGTTTATTCATCCATTCGGCTCAGTTTAATATGCAACTCAATTGTTTACAATATATGGGGGTCCCTAATCTGTCTCTCTTTGACCTACGGGGTTGAAGACCCCTGTCCTACAGAGTCCCCCCCCCTGGTTTATTATCTTGTGTATAAGAAAAGGTTTTTTGAACACCAAACATTTCAATAATCTGTACAAACAGGTTCGTTGTTGTTGAAGTTGTTTTCTCCAACATACACATTATGCTGTGTTCACTGTCTCCAGAACGAGACACCTTCTCCACGCATCACGTTTCTGAAGATGTGTTTCTCATCTTCCTCCTCCAGTCTGAAGCGAGCTGAAGACTTAAAAAAAGGTGCAGTTTTCCACTGTTCCCCCCCCCGTCTCACAAGCATGTCAAGTATGAAAAGTCCAGAGCAGCTGCAGGTGACTTGAACGCGTCGTTCGTCAGGTTATGTCCAACAACCGGAGCGACGACGGGAGGCAGAGTGAAACCCCTCCACTCCTCCAGAGGGATCCTCCTTCTGTTGTTCTTTTCTTTTCTTTTAGCTTTCCCAGGAAGCTTTGAGAGTCCTTGCTGTCCTCTACTGCAGACCAGGGGTCAAACACCAGGGGGCGACGTCTGCAAACTGTCAGCTGGAGCTGCAACACATCCAGTAAAATATGCAAATTAGAAGATAAACTCAGACAAAGGAACAACATGTAGGAAGGTGAGTATGCACGTATGGTATCTAAGTATGTACGTAGGTATGTAAGTATGTACGTAGGTATCTAAGTATGTACGTATGTATCTAAGTATGTACGTAGGTATCTAAGTATGTACGTAGGTATCTAAGTATGTACGTAGGTATCTAAGTATGTACGTAGGTATCTAAGTATGTACGTAGGTATCTAAGTATGTACGTAGGTATCTAAGTATGTACGTAGGTATCTAAGTATGTACGTAGGTATCTAAGTATGTACGTAGGTATCTAAGTATGTACGTAGGTATCTAAGTATGTACGTAGTGTATCTAAGTATGTACGTAGGTATCTAAGTATGTACGTAGGTATCTAAGTATGTACGTAGGTATCTAAGTATGTACGTAGGTATCTAAGTATGTACGTAGGTATCTAAGTATGTACGTATGGTATCTAAGTATGTACGTAGGTATCTAAGTATGTACGTAGGTATCTAAGTATGTACGTAGGTATCTAAGTATGTACGTATGTATCTAAGTATGTACGTAGGTATCTAAGTATGTACGTAGGTATCTAAGTATGTACGTAGGTATCTAAGTATGTACGTATGTATCTAAGTATGTACGTATGTATCTAAGTATGTACGTAGGTATCTAAGTATGTACGTAGGTATCTAAGTATGTACGTAGGTATCTAAGTATGTACGTAGTGTATCTAAGTATGTACGTAGGTATCTAAGTATGTACGTAGGTATCTAAGTATGTACGTAGGTATCTAAGTATGTACGTAGGTATCTAAGTATGTACGTATGTATCTAAGTATGTACGTATGTATCTAAGTATGTACGTAGGTATCTAAGTATGTACGTAGGTATCTAAGTATGTACGTAGGTATCTAAGTATGTACGTATGTATCTAAGTATGTACGTAGGTATCTAAGTATGTACGTAGGTATCTAAGTATGTACGTATGTATCTAAGTATGTACGTAGGTATCTAAGTATGTACGTATGTATCTAAGTATGTACGTATGTATCTAAGTATGTACGTAGGTATCTAAGTATGTACGTAGGTATCTAAGTATGTACGTATGTATCTAAGTATGTACGTATGTATCTAAGTATGTACGTAGGTATCTAAGTATGTACGTAGGTATCTAAGTATGTACGTAGTGTATCTAAGTATGTACGTATGTATCTAAGTATGTACGTAGGTATCTAAGTATGTACGTATGTATCTAAGTATGTACGTAGGTATCTAAGTATGTACGTATGTATCTAAGTATGTACGTATGTATCTAAGTATGTACGTAGGTATCTAAGTATGTACGTAGGTATCTAAGTATGTACGTAGGTATCTAAGTATGTACGTATGGTATCTAAGTATGTACGTATGTATCTAAGTATGTACGTAGGTATCTAAGTATGTACGTAGGTATCTAAGTATGTACGTATGTATCTAAGTATGTACGTAGGTATCTAAGTATGTACGTAGGTATCTAAGTATGTACGTAGGTATCTAAGTATGTACGTATGTATCTAAGTATGTACGTATGTATCTAAGTATGTACGTATGTATCTAAGTATGTACGTATGTATCTAAGTATGTACGTATGTATCTAAGTATGTACGTATGTATCTAAGTATGTACGTATGTATCTAAGTATGTACGTAGGTATCTAAGTATGTACGTAGGTATCTAAGTATGTACGTAGGTATACTAAGTATGTACGTATGTATCTAAGTATGTACGTATGTATCTAAGTATGTACGTAGGTATCTAAGTATGTACGTAGGTATCTAAGTACGTACGTAGGTATCTAAGTATGTACGTAGGTATCTAAGTATGTACGTAGGTATCTAAGTATGTACGTAGGTATCTAAGTATGTACGTAGGTATCTAAGTATGTACGTATGTATGTAAGTATGTACGTAGGTATCTAAGTATGTACGTAGGTATCTAAGTATGTACGTATGTATCTAAGTATGTACGTATGTATGTAAGTATGTACGTAGGTATCTAAGTATGTACGTATGTATCTAAGTATGTACGTAGGTATCTAAGTATGTACGTATGTATCTAAGTATGTACGTATGTATCTAAGTATGTACGTATGTATCTAAGTATGTACGTAGGTATCTAAGTATGTACGTAGGTATCTAAGTATGTACGTATGTATCTAAGTATGTACGTATGTATCTAAGTATGTACGTAGGTATCTAAGTATGTACGTAGGTATCTAAGTATGTACGTATGTATCTAAGTATGTACGTATGTATCTAAGTATGTACGTATGTATCTAAGTATGTACGTAGGTATCTAAGTATGTACGTAGGTATCTAAGTATGTACGTATGTATCTAAGTATGTACGTATGTATCTAAGTATGTACGTAGGTATCTAAGTATGTACGTAGGTATCTAAGTATGTACGTATGTATCTAAGTATGTACGTATGTATCTAAGTATGTACGTAGGTATCTAAGTATGTACGTTGGTATCTAAGTATGTACGTATGTATCTAAGTATGTACGTATGTATCTAAGTATGTACGTAGGTATCTAAGTATGTGACATTTAGCTCAGGAAAACTCATATTATAGTCAAGTTATTATAGTATAGTATGTCAACAAAAGAGTCATATTGCATGTCAAAAAGGTCATAGTATAATATGTTAAAAATACTAAAAAATACTATAAATATATATAAATATCTTTAAATACTATAAATATCTATAAATATCTATAAATATCTTTAAATACTATAAATACTATAAATATCTTTAAATACTATAAATACTATAAATATCTTTAAATACTATAAATATCTATAAATATCTTTAAATACTATAAATATCTATAAATATCTTTAAATACTATAAATACTATAAATGTCTATAAATATCTTTAAATACTAAAAATATCTTTAAATACTATAAATACTATAAATATCTTTAAATACTATAAATATCTATAAATATCTTTAAATACTATAAATATCTATAAATACTATAAATATCTTTAAATATCTATAAATATCTTTAAATACTATAAATATCTATAAATACTAGAAATATCTTTAAATACTATAAATACTATAAATATCTATAAATACTACAAATATCTATAAATACTATAAATATCTTTAAATACTATAAATACTATAAATATCTATAAATACTATAAATATAAATAAATATCTATAAATACTATAAATATAAATAAATATCTTTGAATACTATAAATACTATAAATATCTTTGAATACTATAAGTACTATAAATACTATAAAGACTATAAATACTATAAATATCTTTGAATACTATAAATATCTTTGAATACTATAAATATCTTTAAATACTATAAATATCTATAAATACTATAAATATCTTTAAATACTATAAGTACTATAAATACTATCAATATATATAAATACTATAAATATCTGTAAATATCTTTAAATACTACAAATACTATAAATATCTTTGAATACTATAAATATCTTTAAATACTATAAATACTATAAATATCTTTAAATACTATAAATACTATAAATATCTTTAAATACTATAAATACTATAAATATCTTTGAATACTATAAATATCTTTGAATTCTATAAATATCTTTGAATACTATAAATATCTTTGAATACTATAAATATCTTTGAATTCTATAAATATCTTTGAATACTATAAATATCTTTGAATACTATAAATATCTCTGAATACTATAAATATCTTTGAATACTATAAATACTATAAATATCTTTGAATACTATAAGTACTATAAATACTATAAAGACTATAAATACTATAAATATCTTTGAATACTATAAATATCTTTGAATACTATAAATATCTTTAAATACTATAAATATCTATAAATACTATAAATATCTTTAAATACTATAAGTACTATAAATACTATCAATATATATAAATACTATAAATATCTGTAAATATCTTTAAATACTACAAATACTATAAATATCTTTGAATACTATAAATATCTTTAAATACTATAAATACTATAAATATCTTTAAATACTATAAATACTATAAATATCTTTAAATACTATAAATACTATAAATATCTTTGAATACTATAAATATCTTTGAATTCTATAAATATCTTTGAATACTATAAATATCTTTGAATACTATAAATATCTTTGAATACTATAAATATCTCTGAATACTATAAATATCTTTGAATACTATAAATACTATAAATATCTTTGAATACTATAAGTACTATAAATACTATAAAGACTATAAATACTATAAATATCTTTGAATACTATAAATATCTTTGAATACTATAAATATCTTTAAATACTATAAATATCTATAAATACTATAAATATCTTTAAATACTATAAGTACTATAAATACTATCAATATATATAAATACTATAAATATCTGTAAATATCTTTAAATACTACAAATACTATAAATATCTTTGAATACTATAAATATCTTTAAATACTATAAATACTATAAATATCTTTAAATACTATAAATACTATAAATATCTTTGAATACTATAAATATCTTTGAATACTATAAATATCTTTGAATACTATAAATATCTTTGAATTCTATAAATATCTTTGAATACTATAAATATCTTTGAATACTATAAATATCTTTGAATACTATAAATATCTTTGAATACTATAAATATCTTTGAATTCTATAAATATCTTTGAATACTATAAATATCTTTGAATACTATAAATATCTTTGAATACTATAAATATCTCTGAATACTATAAATATCTTTGAATACTATAAATATCTCTGAATACTATAAATATCTCTGAATACTATAAGTACTATAAATACTATACTGTAAGTACTATAAGTACCTGTCGAGTCTCTGAAGCGTCTCTTCGCCTCCGCCCGCTCCTCCGAGTCAAAGTACCACACCGTGATGGCGTACCTGAAACAGAAACACAGTCAGTACTCGGAGTACCTCGTGTAGTATTAATGAGTCAGTATTTCGTTTTTTACTGCACTTAAAATTCAGTTTCTGGATTTCCTTATTTTTGTTTTTTAACAAATACATACTCAAGCTTTAGTGCAATGCAACACACACAGCTGAATGAAGTACCGGCTGGGTACTTCTGATTAAATCTTTAAAATGTCAGAAAATGCTGAAAAATGTTTCTCAAAAAGATCAAGATGATCATCAAAACATCTTGTTTTGACCACAACTCAAATATATTCAGTTACATGTTATTTTTATTATTATTTATTATTATAATTTATTATTTTATTTATTATTATTTTACAGTTTATATTCAGTTCATATTCAGTTAACTGTCATAGAGTATTATTTATTTATTTTTATATTTTTATTTATATTTATTTTACAGCTCATATTCAGTTTACTGTCACAGAGTATTATTATTTATTTTTTATTTTTATTTATATTTATTTTCCAGTTCATATTCAGTTTACTGTCACAGAGTATTATTATTTATTTTTTATTTTTATTTATATTTATTTTACAGCTCATATTCAGTTTACTGTCACAGAGTATTATTTATTTATTTTATATTTTTATTTATATTTATTTTCCAGTTCATATTCAGTTTACTGTCAGTATTATTTATTTTTATTTATTTATTTTATATTTTTTTTATTTTACAGTTCCTATTCAGTTTACTGTCTCATAGTATTATTTGTTTTATATTTTATTTTATTTATTTTTATTTTACAGTTCATATTCAGTTTACTGTCACATAGTATTATTTATTTTTATTTATTTATTTTATATTTTTATTTATATTTATTTTACAGTTCATTTTCAGTTTACTGTCACAGAGTATTATTTATTATTTATTTATTTTATTTTTTATTTATTTTTATTTTACAGTTTACAGAAAATATATCAATAAGGAAGCCCAAGGCGACGGCCATCCGGCCGAAGTGATTGGCACCGGGGCGGTCCCGGGTCTGGGTGTAGACCAGTTGGGTGGTTACCTGGTGACGTAGGAGGGCTGCACCTCATGCGGGTTCCTGCGGTCGGACCAGAAGAACAGCAGCCGGTCGAACAGCGGCTTGATGTCCACCACGTAGGACTTCCCCTCCGGGAAGATCCGGAGGACGCCGCCGTGATCCTGATCCACAACACACAGACACACCAGGGAGGTAAATAACATCCCAGAGTCCTGGTCTAGACCTGCTCTTTATGGAAAGACCTGGGAGGTAAATAACATCCCAGAGTCCGGTCTAGACCTGCTCTTTATGGAAAGACCTGGGAGGTAAATAACATCCCAGAGTCCGGTCTAGACCTGCTCTTTATTAAAGACCTGGGAGGTAAATAACATCCCAGAGTCCTGGTCTAGACCTGCTCTTTATGGAAAGACCTTGGAGATAAATAACATCCCAGAGTCCTGGTCTAGACCTGCTCTTTATGGAAAGACCTGGGAGATAAATAACATCCCAGAGTCCGGTCTAGACCTGCTCTTTATGGAAAGACCTGGGAGATAAATAACATCCCAGAGTCCGGTCTAGACCTGCTCTTTATGGAAAGACCTGGGAGATAAATAACATCCCAGAGTCCGGTCTAGACCTGCTCTTTATGGAAAGACCTGGGAGATAAATAACATCACAGAGTCCTGGTCTAGACCTGCTCTTTATGGAAAGACCTGGGAGATAAATAACATCCCAGAGTCCGGTCTAGACCTGCTCTTTATGGAAAGACCTGGGAGATAAATAACATCACAGAGTCCTGGTCTAGACCTGCTCTTTATGGAAAGACCTGGGAGATAAATAACATCCCAGAGTCCTGGTCTAGACCTGCTCTTTATGGAAAGACCTGGGAGATAAATAACATCCCAGAGTCCGGTCTAGACCTGGTCTTTATGGAAAGACCTGGGAGATAAATAACATCCCAGAGTCCGGTCTAGACCTGCTCTTTATGGAAAGACCTGGGAGATAAATAACATCCCAGAGTCCTGGTCTAGACCTGCTCTTTATGGAAAGACCTGGGAGGTAAATAACATCCCAGAGTCCGGTCTAGACCTGCTCTTTATTAAAGACCTGGGAGGTAAATAACATCCCAGAGTCCTGGTCTAGACCTGCTCTTTATGGAAAGACCTTGGAGATAAATAACATCCCAGAGTCCTGGTCTAGACCTGCTCTTTATGGAAAGACCTGGGAGGTAAATAACATCCCAGAGTCCGGTCTAGACCTGCTCTTTATGGAAAGACCTGGGAGATAAATAACATCCCAGAGTCCTGGTCTAGACCTGCTCTTTATGGAAAGACCTGGGAGATAAATAACATCCCAGAGTCCGGTCTAGACCTGCTCTTTATGGAAAGACCTGGGAGATAAATAACATCCCAGAGTCCTGGTCTAGACCTGCTCTTTATGGAAAGACCTGGGAGATAAATAACATCCCAGAGTCCGGTCTAGACCTGCTCTTTATGGAAAGACCTGGGAGATAAATAACATCCCAGAGTCCGGTCTAGACCTGCTCTTTATGGAAAGACCTGGGAGATAAATAACATCACAGAGTCCTGGTCTAGACCTGCTCTTTATGGAAAGACCTGGGAGATAAATAACATCCCAGAGTCCTGGTCTAGACCTGCTCTTTATGGAAAGACCTGGGAGATAAATAACATCCCAGAGTCCGGTCTAGACCTGGTCTTTATGGAAAGACCTGGGAGATAAATAACATCCCAGAGTCCGGTCTAGACCTGCTCTTTATGGAAAGACCTGGGAGATAAATAACATCCCAGAGTCCTGGTCTAGACCTGCTCTTTATGGAAAGACCTGGGAGGTAAATAACATCCCAGAGTCCGGTCTAGACCTGCTCTTTATTGAAAGACCTGGGAGGTAAATAACATCCCAGAGTCCTGGTCTAGACCTGCTCTTTATGGAAAGACCTTGGAGATAAATAACATCCCAGAGTCCTGGTCTAGACCTGCTCTTTATGGAAAGACCTGGGAGATAAATAACATCCCAGAGTCCGGTCTAGACCTGCTCTTTATGGAAAGACCTGGGAGATAAATAACATCCCAGAGTCCTGGTCTAGACCTGCTCTTTATGGAAAGACCTGGGAGGTAAATAACATCCCAGAGTCCGGTCTAGACCTGCTCTTTATTAAAGACCTGGGAGGTAAATAACATCCCAGAGTCCTGGTCTAGACCTGCTCTTTATGGAAAGACCTTGGAGATAAATAACATCCCAGAGTCCTGGTCTAGACCTGCTCTTTATGGAAAGACCTGGGAGGTAAATAACATCCCAGAGTCCGGTCTAGACCTGCTCTTTATGGAAAGACCTGGGAGGTAAATAACATCCCAGAGTCCGGTCTAGACCTGCTCTTTATTAAAGACCTGGGAGGTAAATAACATCCCAGAGTCCTGGTCTAGACCTGCTCTTTATGGAAAGACCTTGGAGATAAATAACATCCCAGAGTCCTGGTCTAGACCTGCTCTTTATGGAAAGACCTGGGAGATAAATAACATCCCAGAGTCCGGTCTAGACCTGCTCTTTATGGAAAGACCTGGGAGATAAATAACATCCCAGAGTCCGGTCTAGACCTGCTCTTTATGGAAAGACCTGGGAGATAAATAACATCCCAGAGTCCGGTCTAGACCTGCTCTTTATGGAAAGACCTGGGAGATAAATAACATCACAGAGTCCTGGTCTAGACCTGCTCTTTATGGAAAGACCTGGGAGATAAATAACATCCCAGAGTCCTGGTCTAGACCTGCTCTTTATGGAAAGACCTGGGAGATAAATAACATCCCAGAGTCCGGTCTAGACCTGGTCTTTATGGAAAGACCTGGGAGATAAATAACATCCCAGAGTCCGGTCTAGACCTGCTCTTTATGGAAAGACCTGGGAGATAAATAACATCCCAGAGTCCTGGTCTAGACCTGCTCTTTATGGAAAGACCTGGGAGGTAAATAACATCCCAGAGTCCGGTCTAGACCTGCTCTTTATTAAAGACCTGGGAGGTAAATAACATCCCAGAGTCCTGGTCTAGACCTGCTCTTTATGGAAAGACCTTGGAGATAAATAACATCCCAGAGTCCTGGTCTAGACCTGCTCTTTATGGAAAGACCTGGGAGATAAATAACATCCCAGAGTCCGGTCTAGACCTGCTCTTTATGGAAAGACCTGGGAGATAAATAACATCCCAGAGTCCTGGTCTAGACCTGCTCTTTATGGAAAGACCTGGGAGATAAATAACATCCCAGAGTCCGGTCTAGACCTGCTCTTTATGGAAAGACCTGGGAGATAAATAACATCCCAGAGTCCGGTCTAGACCTGCTCTTTATGGAAAGACCTGGGAGATAAATAACATCCCAGAGTCCTGGTCTAGACCTGCTCTTTATGGAAAGACCTGGGAGATAAATAACATCCCAGAGTCCTGGTCTAGACCTGCTCTTTATGGAAAGACCTGGGAGATAAATAACATCACAGAGTCCTGGTCTAGACCTGCTCTTTATGGAAAGACCTGGGAGATAAATAACATCCCAGAGTCCTGGTCTAGACCTGCTCTTTATGGAAAGACCTGGGAGATAAATAACATCCCAGAGTCCGGTCTAGACCTGCTCTTTATGGAAAGACCTGGGAGATAAATAACATCCCAGAGTCCGGTCTAGACCTGCTCTTTATGGAAAGACCTGGGAGATAAATAACATCCCAGAGTCCTGGTCTAGACCTGCTCTTTATGGAAAGACCTGGGAGATAAATAACATCCCAGAGTCCTGGTCTGAGACCTGCTCTTTATGGAAAGACCTGGGAGATAAATAACATCCCAGAGTCCTGGTCTAGACCTGCTCTTTATGGAAAGACCTGGGAGATAAATAACATCCCAGAGTCCGGTCTAGACCTGCTCTTTATGGAAAGACCTGGGAGATAAATAACATCCCAGAGTCCGGTCTAGACCTGCTCTTTATGGAAAGACCTGGGAGATAAATAACATCCCAGAGTCCTGTCTAGACCTGCTCTTTATGGAAAGACCTGGGAGATAAATAACATCCCAGAGTCCTGGTCTAGACCTGCTCTTTATGGAAAGACCTGGGAGATAAATAACATCCCAGAGTCCGGTCTAGACCTGCTCTTTATGGAAAGACCTGGGAGATAAATAACATCCCAGAGTCCTGGTCTAGACCTGCTCTTTATGGAAAGACCTGGGAGATAAATAACATCCCAGAGTCCGGTCTAGACCTGCTTTTTATGGAAAGACCTGGGAGATAAATAACATCCCAGAGTCCTGGTCTAGACCTGCTCTTTATGGAAAGACCTGTCAGATAAATAACATCCCAGAGTCCGGTCTAGACCTGCTCTTTATGGAAAGACCTGGGAGATAAATAACATCCCAGAGTCCGGTCTAGACCTGCTCTTTATGAAAGACCTGGGAGATAAATAACATCCCAGAGTCCGGTCTAGACCTGCTCTTTATGGAAAGACCTGGGAGATAAATAACATCCCAGAGTCCTGGTCTAGACCTGCTCTTTATGGAAAGACCTGGGGCATAAATAACATCCCAGAGTCCTGGTCTAGACCTGCTCTTTATGGAAAGACCTGGGAGATAAATAACATCCCAGAGTCCGGTCTAGACCTGCTCTTTATGAAAGACCTGGGAGATAAATAACATCCCAGAGTCCGGTCTAGACCTGCTCTTTATGGAAAGACCTGGGAGATAAATAACATCCCAGAGTCCGGTCTAGACCTGCTCGTTATGAAAGACCTGGGAGATAAATAACATCCCAGAGTCCGGTCTAGACCTGCTCTTTATGGAAAGACCTGGGAGATAAATAACATCCCAGAGTCCGGTTTAGACCTGCTCTTTATGAAAGACCTGGGAGATAAATAACATCCCAGAGTCCTGGTCTAGACCTGCTCTTTATGGAAAGACCTGGGAGATAAATAACATCCCAGAGTCCGGTCTAGACCTGCTCTTTATGGAAAGACCTGGGAGATAAATAACATCCCAGAGTCCGGTCTAGACCTGGTCTTTATGAAAGACCTGGGAGATAAATAACATCCCAGAGTCTGGTCTAGACCTGCTCTTTATGGAAAGACCTGGGAGATAAATAACATCCCAGAGTCCGGTCTAGACCTGGTCTTTATGAAAGACCTGGGAGATAAATAACATCCCAGAGTCTGGTCTAGACCTGCTCTTTATGGAAAGACCTGGGAGATAAATAACATCCCAGAGTCCGGTCTAGACCTGCTCTTTATGAAAGACCTGGGAGATAAATAACATCCCAGAGTCTGGTCTAGACCTGCTCTTTA